>SDEE01000364.1:0-47960 GCA_004126415.1 Candolleomyces aberdarensis
TCTTCAAGCAGGCCAAGCCTGCCATTGAGACCCCAAGAGTCCCGTAGTCCGATATCCTCGATAAACCTGCCTGCAGCGTATTAGTATCCTACGAAGGTGCTCACTGAGTGCCACAACCCCTCTTCCCTCGGATATCTCATCATTTGCGGCATGATTCTGACGATGTCGCCCTCGGTCGGAACTCGAGTGAGGCTTGAAGTTTGTGTGAGTCAAGGGTACCAGCCCTCGAAGGTTTTTAAAGTCGTCGTCGTGAATCAGAACCAAGTTTCGATGAGCCGAACTCGAAAACGGCGGGGTTTATCGAAGCCGGCCGGGATACAGCCACATTCACGCACAGCAATTGAGCAAATTTACAGTACTGTCATTGTATTAAATAATTTGTACAGTCTTAACACATTGTTGGCGGCTCAATCTAAGTATTAAGACTGTACACTGGCAAATACTGTAAATTTGCTGTGCTACGTGCATGAATGTGGCTGTATCCCGGCCGGCTTCGATAAACCCGCCGTTTTCGAGTTTGGCTCATCGAAACTTGGTTCTGATTCACGACGACGACTTTAAAAACCTTCGAGAGCTGGCACCCCCGACTCAAACAAATTTCAAGCCTCACTGGAATCCCGACCGAGGGCGACATCGTCAGAATCATGCTGCAAACGATGAGGTATCCGAGGGAAGAGGGGTCGTGGCACGACTCGAAGTTCAAAATAAGTCGTTGTTCTCTTATTCAGTGAGCACCTTCGTAGGATACTAATACGCTGCAGGCAGGCTAATCGTGGATATCGGACTACGGGACTCTTGGGGTCCCATGGCAGGCTTGGCCTGCTTGAAAATTCACTAACTCGAATGGCTGCCCAATTGTCAGAGCCCGTTTCTACCATCAAACAACGTCTTGAATTTGACGTGAATTTACTATTTAAAATGTACTAATCAAGGAGGAGATGCTGCTGCCTGAACTGCCCGGCCATCCTCCGGAGTTCCAACAACAGCCTGGTACGAGGGAGGCTCATCTTGTATCTCCGCGGCAGCATTTCCGCCGTCCCTTCCGCTATCACTACCATCCCTGCCACCGGCCAGCTGCCAGCCCGCAGAAGTAGCTGGTATATTCGAAAAGCTGCCACTAGGACCCTGAGGCGAGCTGCCACTCTGCCTCGGGGAGACGAAGTGAACGGGTTCCGGGAAGCTGAGCGTCACCGGTACCGGTGTTGGCCCGCTGCTTCCTGGACTTGAGCAGCTCTCGATAGGTCCGATATTGGAGTCCATCAGGAGAGCAATACGCGCACCCAATTCTTTGATCTTGTTCTGCGTCTCTTCCGATGGACTTCCCGTCGATACCAGGTCGTCGATTTGCGATAACAGCTGTTGGATTTGTAGCATTCGATGGTGAAGCGTAGATGGGTTTGAATGGTGTGTATGTGGTGTAACGGCTCCGGGCTCTCGAGATGCGAGCGGTGAGTCGCTGTCCTGAGTCCTGGAATCGGCCCCGGACTGGTGGTCGACTTCCATCAGCGCCGCAATCCCCCTTCTCAATTGTATGATCTTCATCATTTCCAACGAATGCTCCCCATAACCTCCGCTCGGTGCTGCACTCGTTAACCTGCTCAACTGGTTCACCATCCCTTGCGTCCTTTGCATTCGTTGCACAAGTGTAAGTCCGGTGACGTCTTCGAATTCAGCCTCTGTGGGCAAGGTGTCTTCCCCATTCGGAGAACGTCCAAGTCGAATTTCGGTATTCGTGACGGATGAAACTAGGTCAAATGCCTTGACGAGTTGGTCCGTTCGAGATCCATCGCAGGTCGGGAGACCCTGCGCTAGGTCTGTACTTTGTCGTCGAGCTGTTCGAACCGATCTGGTATTATGTATAGGTAAGACGCTCGATTGCGTCCTTCGTTCAGGGACTACAGAAATCCGTTATCATTGAGGCGAGAACAATCCAGTGTTTGGGGTAATATTGTGATTCACGTACTAATGGTCCTTGACCTCACAAACTTTACACACCAAATGACAGACAACAAGGCGACAATTCCAGCAAATACGCCCGCGATTATACCTATATTTCCGGAGGATTCCTCGGCTGAATTCGACATCGGGGCGCTTTTGGTTTGGGTAGGCGGGGTGGTGAATTTAAGAATTTCGTCAAGCAGTAAGAGTACTATGCTCTCCGACCACGCCTGATATCGTCTATTTATATTCACACTTGTTTCGACGGAGGCATTAGGGAATGCGATGCTTGCTGCGCAGCAGGTCTGGATGTACGTACGAGAAGAGACGAGGGACGTAATATAGCTCAGAATCAGGCATGCGCTATGTTCATAACAGCATCGAGCACTCCTTTGATCACATTGAAATGGATGGACCATGTGGTACTGGGATAAATTTCGATTTTTCTTCGGAGAATCATACTATGAATCATGGATGGAGAAAGCTTTAAATTGTTGGCAGCAAGTAGCCCAAGTCCGGTTGTGTCGATCAGCTTAGCAAAGGTGACACCATCCAAACAGGACACTCTAACTTCCCCTCACTGTCCAGCAACTGTTTTAAATGAGCCACTTCCAATCAAGCATGGTCAACGTCCGCATTAACTTGATGTGCATCAAACCTCTCAAAGACACTCATTTGCTACAAGTTGGGCTCCTACTTCTCGACAAGAACGACAGGACAAATGCCGCTCTACACGCGCGTGCTCTCTTTCCCAAGGCGATCTCGCGTGCTTGTGATGAGGTGAAGATGGCCCTACTAGTAGCCAGCTGAAATCCGAGATTATATTGCGTTCAAGAGCTCTAACTGCGCTCCTAGTGCACCTTTCAAAGTGCCTTAGGAGTCCGGATAGTTCACGAGTACACTCACATCGATCGATCCCGCGGTTCTGCGAGCTAAACGCATCAAAGTTGTGATTCCCTTAAGCCGTGCTATTCTTTCGCACTTCTATGTGGGTAATTCCCCTGCTAGGGACTCTCTGGGCTACAAGGCTTTCCGCCCCTGCCCCCCAAACGCCGTCAAATCTAACGCTGCTTACCCTTGGCCGCTCTTGGAGTGCAGTGCTTATAGTAGGGAGCGCCCTAGCCGGAATCATGAAACTGAACGTACTTGGGCCATTGGCTCGTTGAATGGCGCGACATATAATACGACCTTTATATTGTTATTCGATCGAACATCACACCGAAAGTACTCCATCCGATCTTCATCCGATCTTCATCTCACTGAGTGCCTTCCAACCGACCTAACCCAACTTCCGCCTGTCCTTGGTCTGCATGGGACTGGCGCTTTCTCGGGACTCTCGCGATAATAGGTGGGATCTCTTCGACGAAGTTGAAGACACCCCAAACGCTACGCCGCACACTCTCATACCCAAGTCAATGCCAATGTCGGGTGGCGCTTATGATGAAGCTAAAATGACCCCACCCGGTCCTCTCAGACTTGGCTCAAAGGAACTGGCGAGAGCAACCTGGTCGACAGAGGTCTGGGATTCCATCAATGGCCACAAGCAATAAAATTGTGCGTCTGGGACAGGGAGCCTGGCTCCACTCCCTGGTATACCAGAACTCTTGACCACCACCTGGCCCTGCCGGATTAGTGCAACAATACACTCTGATTGTTGTGCCCCCATGGTGCACGAAACACATCGATTGTACCTCTCACTCACAGTATACCATTTCTCTGCTTATTGTTGCACCAGATACCTCTGCATACACTACTCCCCACTGCAAGCCTGCACAACTGTTGCACAACTGTTGCCACACGACCTTTACACCACTTTGCTATCGCCTTACCCACATACACCACAACCTCGCGTCTGATGACCCGACTTTGATGCGCCGACGTCGCCCCTCACCAGCTGAGCTGTTGCACCTGATAACACAACTTTGATGATTTCACCACCGACATCGTTGCGCCTCGTCAGCTGAGCGATACACCACTGATAACGCAGCTTTGATGCGCCGACGTGCCTCGCCAACTGAGCGGTTAACATTGATACACAACTTGGATGATGTCACCGACATCGTCGCGCCTCGTTGACTGATCGATACACCACCGACAACGCAGCTTTGATGCGCCGACGCGCCTCGCCAACTGGAGCGATTACACCATTGATACACAACTTGGATGATTTCACCGACATCGTCGCGCCTCGTTGACTGATCTGCGCCTCGTTGACTGACCGATACACCACCGATAACGCAGCTTTGATACTATCATCAATAACGTCGCGCCTTCCCAAGGTGAGTGATATACCACTGAAAACACAGCTTCACGCCGTCCCGCCCTCACTCTGATGTTGCCACTCAGCATTGCGCTGTCCCGTTGTCCTCCAGAGTGATGCACTACTCTGGCGCTGACCTTCCCGTATATCTCTGCTCGTTGTTGCACCAGATACCACTGCATACACCACTCCAGTGCAAGCTTGTATGACTGTTGCACGACCTTTACACCACTTCGATATCGCCTTATCAACATACACAACTTCGCGTCTGATGACCCTACTTTGATGCGCCGACGTCGCCCCTCACCAGCTGAGTGGTTACACCATCGATAACACAAATTTGATGATTTCACCACCGGCATCGTTGCACCTCCTTAGCTGAGCGATACACCACTGATAACGCAGCTTTGATGCGAACCAACGGCGTCGCGCCTTCCCAAGGTGAGTGATAAGCGATACATTACTGAAAACACAGCTTTGATGTGGTCATCCGAATCACGCCGTCCCGCCTTCACCAATACACCATTCACTCTGGTGTTGCCACCCGGCATTGCGCTGAGCCCATCGTCCTCCGGAGTGATGCACTAATCAACACTTACTCTGATGCTCCCACCCAACATTGCACCGTCCACTACTCTGCCGCAATTCTTCGCGTCAATACACCACTTTGTGATTCCGCCCGACAGCACCCTCCTAGCAAATGCACCACTTGCTCCGACCTTCCCACTCGACATCGCACCATCCCGCCGTCCCGTAGTGATGCACTACTTTGTCGCAGGGAGACCTCCCCATCAGTCATTTTACCCGACCTCACTCTGTCCCGTCATCTCAGGGATGCACCAGTGAGCGATGCACTACTTCGCTGCTGATATTCCCGTCGATGCACTACTTTATAATTTGGCCGACATCACGTCATCCCGCCTCCCAGCAATACACCAATGACTGTGATGTTCCCACCCAACAGCCCGCCGTCCCGTTGTCCTCCAGTGATGCACCAGTTTTTTGCTGACCTTCCCGTCAATACACCACTTTGTGATTTAGCCAGACATCGCGCGCATCGTCCTGCCGTCTCTCTGTCCCTATTAGTACGCTATTATTTCCACTCTTTGATCCTATCTCCCAAAATCCCAGTGTGCTTGCTGATACACCAATTGTTGCCTTCGGCGATGCATCACTCAATAGATATTTTCCCAACGTCACTAGCGATACACAACATATTTGGTCCGGGGTAATGATAGCCTGCCCCTGACCTAACGGTGACGTTAATTACTGTTGCCGACCTCCTTTTTTAAGTCACAGGAGATCGCACCATTTCTCCCGTTTCGCATCTTGAGCAATACGGTCAGGAGCACTCCCTGCAATACATTGCTCCAGGTCCCAGGATCTCTGCTGCCCCTTTTGTTCCCTCAATTGCCGTATACTGCTACTGCTCGATTACAGTCGTTCGCAATTTTCAATTTTCTTGTCCGCCTTCTGACAGGTTGATGTTATCAAATATCACACTACTCAACGATTTGCCGAATTCGGGAATCACGTTGCAGGCAGTAAGATTCACGGCTATTTATGTTACAAAGTTGTTCAATCAAAGTTATAGTGCGCTGTGTAAGAGACCAACGCAGGTGCTGAGCCTTCCTGGGCGCTATCGGAATGAGTGAGGTTGATTTCCAGAGTGCGTTCGCCCTCCTTGCGTTCAATGACTTTGCTACCGAGCAAAACTGAATTTTCATTGCGCTGTTCGGTAACCACGTTGAGGTTCAGAGGGAGGGTTGAGCTGACAGTGCAGCCGGGGGTGCTTGTGGTATCTGCCTGCAAATTAGGAAGCTTTGAGATACGAGAGATCAGGTCGACAACAGGGAAGTAAGTACCTTGCCCTCCTCGGTTGCTTTTGTATACGCAGCGTTGAAATCGTTGTCTACGAGGTGAGCGGACATGGTGGTGATGGTGGTGGGTTGCGAAGGTTGTGACAGCGTTATCGTGACAGGGTTTTTGTAGGTCTGGTATTGTGCCTGGTTGACGTACAAACATCGTCCAATGGTCAAATTAGGAGCCAATGCCGAAATCGCGCAGCATAAGTTTACGTTTCTCTTTGGAGCCTATCCCTCGCAATTGAGCCCTGCTACCCTCATGCACCAGGTTCCAGGTACTTGTACTTATGTATACAGGAGGCGCCACAAACGGAGCTCTCAATTTTCCTCAACGCACCCCCAATCGCACCTGCAACGGCTTTGATTGTTGTTGAGTTTAGCGTAGAGCCCCCATTCTCTTCATTCTTCCGATGCAGTAGCTGTTTTCTAATGCACCAGCCGTGAATACGGTGATCTGATTGCTGTCGACAAATCGACCGTTTTGAGAGTTATGACTTGTGCCCAGACCATTGATACTCTCGGAGCTCGGTCAAACCATACTTAGATTGACATCATGTTCAAGTTTGGATATACACCACCCACCCCCCTTGCCGCAGTCGAAGTCAAGATGATTTGTATTGTAGGAACACATTCATACATTTGATAACATATCTGAAGGATCAGGAGACGTCGGTGGAGATGGCACGGGATCAGAAACAATATTCTCAACCTTTTTCTTCCTCCTCTCGAACTCCCGTTGCTTTCGCTGATAGAATAGCTCTGGAATCTTCATCTCGTTGTTCGCGGTCTTGACGAGACTCGGCACACCTGCCCATTGCTGTCGGAATGCGTCATGGAGCGAGTCGCATAATACTGCTTGCCGTTCTGCATATGCCATCAAGCCCTCGGTATATTCAGCGGGGATCGGATTAGTGTGGGAGGCGACGCTTTTAGCCCGCCAGTCGGCAGCTTTCCAAACAAAGAAGCGAAGGGTACGGTCCATCTCCTCCTGAACCAGCTTGATCTCTTCTTGATATCGTAGTGCTCGGGCCCGAGATTTGCCCCATTCTACGCGGATTGCTATAGTGGCATCAAAGTTAACAAGTGAAGAGGACGAGGCAGGAGAATCTCTCACTCTCTGCAACAAATTCTTGTGTTTCTTCCTCTGTAGCATCGGCAGCGTTGACCCGTCTCCAAATCCAGGAGAGTTTGCGTCGAGTCTCGCCCTGGCCAGGCTCGGCCTCTACCATAGACCTGATATCCTGATCCTCCAGGGGCAAGAACTCCTTATCAACGTTAGGATATCCCAGGAAGTCCGCTAAAGCCAACAGGGCAGCCCGAGCCTGGCGATACTCGTCTCTTGCCGCCACTATGCGGGCCTGGACGGTAGCAATAGCATTTAACGCCCGCGTGTTAGCTCCTTGACCCCTGAGCCACCGATTCTTGACGTCGTACAGGGTTGCACGTATCTGGAGATTGCGTCGAAGGACACCAAGGGCTTCGTGGGCTTGAGCGTTACGCAGTTTGTATTCGATATCCGCCAGAGACCTATCAAACGAGGCCAATTTCCCGATCTGCGACGGTAACCAAAGTTTGACTTCAAACGGTTTGGGACCTTCTTTCTTCTGCGACTCTTTCTTTTGCGGCTCTCGCTTCTCTCGCTTCCGTAGAGATAGGGAGGCGGGGATGTACAGCTGGAGGAGGCTGAACCATTCCTCCAACTTTCGCGTAAGCGCATTCGAACGCAGTTTCACCCGGGTGATTTGACGGTCTTGGGAGTGATCCCAGAGTGATTTTGTCAACGTCTTCAATGAACGCCTGGATTAGGTGATCAGAAAAGAAGGACGAAAACGATGGAAATGCGTGCGCACTGTTCGCCCTCAAGGTCAATTCCCATAGAGATCAACAAAAAGGGTGACACTTCATCCGAAAGAGAGACGTCGACCCCTGTTTTTAAGGCTTCCTCTTCTGCCTCTGCCAGTTGACGCCGTACAGCCGCTTGTGTCGGCGTCTTGACGGTGACCTCGTACGGATTAGGTTTGGTTGGGTCGAGCTCCCATGCAACCATAGCCTCGGTCCAGGAACGGAGTTTATCTGGGCTAATTGTTGCCTCCAGCTCCTGGTGCGCAATGACGTGTTCCGCTACGTCTGAAGTAGCGGTTATAAGCTTCTTTAGGAGGGAATCTCCTGTTTGAGAGGTGCAGACTGTCAGCCGAGGTATATTCCCATGGAGTGGTGCATCGTGCATTCGGAAGGGACTCACCCAAACGGACGATTTTCCTCCAATTATAGTCCCCGAAATGGTAGTCGAGGGTATCGCGACGCGTTCCGGGTCCCATCTCGCGAGTGCTCGTTGCCAAAGGGTTGAGTTCGCCCCACCCACGCTCTGGTGCTTCTCCATCACCAAGAGCGGCTCCCGGTGTCAACATGAAGGCGAATTGGTTTCGACATGCGGGGATGTGAGCCGGAAGATGGAACTTGGGGACAAGAAATCGTATCTCAACATCCGGTTGAAGCAGGGGGGAGGACGGATCAATCTGGGATAAACGAAGTAACAGGTGGACGAACCACTGACACGCGATGTCGTATGAGATGAAGAAGAGTTTGAGGATACAGAGTTGAAGGCTCAATATCGTAATATAATCCATATTGCAGTACCTGATCAATCGTTAATGCCAATGCCTGCCAAACCAAGATAAGCACGCACCGTTCACCCCGCTGCATATCGCATACTGCTAGCGGCCGCTTGGCATTATGTCGGCTACACTCCACTGTGGCTATTCCTGAAGACGCATAGCCTTGGCCTGGCCGCATGTCAGCCAGGTTGACGGCGTCATGACGAGAGCAAGTGCTCTTTGGCTCGGTTTCCTTTTCATGCTTCTTCAGATATTCCTGGAATGCCGATTCTTCGACCACATATGCAAAGCCTCTGCTGAGACCTGGGTCGGCCACCTCACTGGAACAATCCTTCCGTTTCATACGAAAGCACGCATCGAGGGCTATGTTCAGGGCATAGAGGAACCTAATTGCAAGTATGGTCAAATTGGGCACTCAAATGAGACAAATACGACGTACTTCAAGCTCTGGTCGACCTTCTCCCATCCCACCGGGAGGTTGATTCCTGGATGGGGGCAAGGTGGGCAGAGGAGGGCGCATTCACCCGGTCGGGTTTCTGATACACCACGGACCGGATCATGACCTCTGCCAGTACGTTTCAGTAGTTTGAGATGTCGCCATTGATGCACGATGCGTAGGAAGGTAGGGTAACGATCCTAAATATGAATTGTTTGGACATTCTGTGAACTCAAGTTTGCAACGACGAACCTTTGGCACACGAAGTCCTGTGTTGTCGGTCAGGCGGGAAAGGGTTTGATAATACTCATAAGCTGAGAGCTTCGATTCATACTGGAGCAGCTCGAATGTTTCAAGTACGCGGAAGGTTGCTGCTGTCTTTGGATTGACCACTGTTGCAGGATAGAGTCGTCGTTCGAGCAACTGATCAACTTGTCCTTTCGATGTCCGACCACAGCCGCAATAGTCCAATCCGACAGTATGAATGTGATCACAATCGATGATGACAAAGTCATCTCCCCATGCTGAGTTGGGAAGGGGGCACCGCTCGCCAGGCGGATGGCCCAGTTGAATTCGGAGGCCGAGAGATTTCAATGGAGAGTTCACAAAGTAAGTTTCATTCCAAAACTGCACAAATGTGTTAGAAATGATTTGATTAAAAGAAGGCACTTTACCTCGATGCGATGAAGGGGCAAGTGCTGATGCGTTGACACGATGCAAGTTTTACACACTAGATTCAAGTTATCACAGGATAAGCACCTATACCGCGCTTTGTAACTCGAAACTCCGCTGCATTGAGAACAAACGTCAGTGGCAGACTGTGCCCGTCCTTCCAGTGTAATCAGCGCTCGAAGGTAGGCGTCGGCGTGCTTCGTCCATTCATGCATTGCTTTATCCTTCACATCCTAATCAGATATTGGAATATTAAGTTGAGTTTGGTGCTTACCCCTCTTTGCTCTGCTTGTGGGAGCTCAGGATCCGCTTGTGGCGGCAACTCATCCTTATTCACAAAGCTGTCGACGTATCCTTGATCCCATCCCGCTGACTGATGGACTCGGTCCCAGATGGCATCCATTTCGGCTTCAGAAAGGTGATTCTCCTTCCAGTCGAAAGCAGCAAGAGCGGCGTTGACGTCAGAGCGATAGGAGCTGTCCATGGCCTTGAAACCGCTTTCTGTAACCTTCAGCTTCTTGACCTTGACCAGAGGTAAGGGAGGATGGAGGCCGCTTCTTCCCAGTTGAAAGCCTGATAAAGGGATGTGGGTCACGCCCTTAATCTTCTCTTTCTTCCTACTGATACCCTGATTTTTACCCATCGGATTGACAGTTGTTGCACCAGACGTTGAGCCCAACGGAAAGAGACTAAAATGGGTCTCGGATATGATGCGACCGAGCGACAACTTTGTTTGGTTACATTTGTGGTGTATAGTAATATAAGTGCTTGGGCTGCCTCCAATCTTGAAGTCCAAGAAGATGAGCCGGAGGACGAAGTACCGTACCCAGGAAGAGCGCAAAGAGGCACGTCGCAAGCAGCGCGCGCAGAGAAGCCTCAAGCCAGGGTGCGTCAGACTTACAGACTGTTCTGCAAAGAATCTCAATGTCATTCCAGGGCCAAGGAGCTTCGCCGTGAACAGAACCGCAGGGCATACGCAAAACGCAAACTCATTGTTGTTCCTGAGCCCTCTGAGATCGTCCAATCTCTGTCGTCGATGGAGATTTCAGAGGATAGCCCCTATGAGCACCTTTACATCCATTATTCAATTACTGCGGGTCCACTCAAGCTCCCAGAATTAACTCTCACCGAAGCCGATTTTGAAGATTTGATTGGCCATCCTCCATATCCCCCGCATGTCATCGGCCTACCCTCATTCGAAAAGGACTGGCCAATTATTTCAGCTGCATTCCATGGCTACGCCACTCGGAAATTTGTCTCAGAGCAGACAAAATGGATCGATGATGCAGCTGGTTGTGACCGGGCCTCCCTCTCCTCCGAGCTCACCAAGCTATATCGACACTTGACGGAGGAATGGGATCAGTTTGGAGATGAGACACGCGCCCATGGCGACCACCTCCCCACGGAATTCATTGCCTTCCAGAATCGGCTTTGGCTATCGCGCCGTCTTATGTGGCTAGCGGATGATTTGAAGAGTTTGGTTGAGGGAACGGACACCCTCTTTGTAACTATGCGAACTCGACTTCGTCATTTTCAATAGATGAGCCCCTTTTATGAGGCCCCGAGAAATCGTTAGTGGCGATGCATGGGCGGGTGTATCGCCACTCAGCGTTCTAGGATTCAAGCAAGCGCCCTCCCCCGGCATGCCGCATCAATTTGCGAAACTAATGAGCGTGGTAGGAATTTATATAGAGAGGTACAAGATGCTAAGAAACGAGTGGAGACCTATAGCTATTAGCGATCCTACGCCCACCCGGTCCCCGCCAATTCACAGTGGCGTCGATGATTGAGAACGACAGGTACGCTCGGATTCGCTACAATATGTATGTTGGTCAGTATTCAAGAAAGTAGTAGAGATCGACTCACAATTCGGATGGTATTGACCTTCACGTCGTGCGCTAGCGCGCTCAGCCTGCGAGTGCGTCGAATGGGGTACAAGGTTGAGAAATGTTCCACAACAGCCATCAGGAATGGCACAGTCGTGTTTTTGTTGATTGAGTCGACGTATTCGCCAATGAGCTGGTCAAGCCATTCTCGCTGGGGTTTGGTGAACCAAGACGAAAACTGGAAACAGGGTGAGTGCCAGATTCCGAAGGAAAGACCCTACTTACAACTGGTGGGTAATTTCGAGGCATGTTGGCAGAGTGGGCGTCAAAGATAAGCCTGAATGATCTTAAACACCTGTTATAGTCGTGCGTGGCCGGATCCAAGCGAGGCATATTGGGGTCCCCCGTCCATCCCCGTTTGTCATTCCCCATTTCCCCGTTCGGCTTACAGCTAACACGAAAACGCTAGACCAGATTTCGCTCGCCTCTCTGATATTTGTTGTGGAGCAGTGGCGCAAAGGAGAGATTAGGCGTCACCTAAATAGCAGAAAGGCTAGACCTAGGATTACATCACAGCCAGCAAGAGGCAAGACGCCAAGCGATGTAGCCCCAACTTTCGCTTGACCCGCCGGCTGTGCTGAGGTTTGTTGCAGGAGGCGGACCGAGAAATCTGCGGCAGATAATGTGAGACGGGATATTGCACGAGTCGTCGACAGCGGCAACGATGATTGATGGCAGCGACACAACATCTCCCTCTCCAAGCTTCTCAATGCAGTCTGCACGGGGCAATCGAACACTCTACCCTCCAATTTCTGGCTTGAGCACTCGTTGGTCCCTTCGGTCGATGTTGCTACTCCTAACGAGTAGCCGCTACCGCTATCGCTTGCAGCACATTGTCAATGTACCGCCTAACGCTAAGGGCGCCAGCGTCGCCACCGCTGGCAGGACTCTTTCCGACTGTATATCCCTACGCAGCCTTCCGCGCCGAAAGCTGTGCTGGTGCATCGTATCTCCCCAAATTGCACCTATCATGGCGGTCTGTACCAGTAATCACTACCAGTCACTGTGGTCCCCCCGCCGTTGGATTTTCCTCATCCACGATTTCCCTGCCCTTTGCCATTCATCACGGCGTGATTTGTAACTCAGAGGTCTGTTCTTGTCTCGTGTTTGGTTTGATGTGCTTGTATCGACTTGGAACCGTGGCCTTGAAACCTTTGCTGGCTAAACCTGTTTCGTCTATACTTCTCTCGATAATCTCTTTGAGGTCTCCGTGGAATCAGGCTTTCAGTTGACAAGGCTAATTGATGCCAATGGGCGTCGTGTCAATTGGCAAAGGGCAACCGAACGGCCAGGAACCTAATGACGTCATGACCGCTGCTGGATTTTCGCTAAGTCCCAAGCTCGTAACCCCCTCCGCACCTCGATGCCTCATCGCCGCCACTATTCCCCCAATTGCTCCAGCATTCAGCTGGAGAAATATATCAGACTTTCTACTCTCTTTCTCTTGTCTGTGGAACCTGCAGATCGTGTGCAATATTGGCATTTGGCTCAATTCATGGCATGTCCACCCTCAAAATTAGCTCTTCAGCAAGTTTCTTTGGATGGGAACCCAATTGGGTGAATTGTCTAAAGTCTTCAACAATATTTGAGACAGGGGAACGGTTCCAAACGCCAGAGAAAATATGTGGGGCACCGTCCTTCCCTTAATTATACCTTGGCTTTGCTTGTCAAATCTCGCTTCTTGACGGCTCCAGTTTTAGCACTACAGCAAATATAACATTATCTCTTGCTTTGAAATCATCCTATGACTGAGTAGCAGAGGCTAAATTCCTTCTTTCTTACCTTGTTTCTAGGTAAGAACAAATTTTCGCAGCACCCTCATTTCTGTGATGAATGCCAAAAGGCTCACCTGGGAGCGAACACCGTCATTTCGACTGAGTTTTAATGCATAAATAGGATGCTATGAGCCTATTGCAGCATATTTCATGCATTTTTGACCATGCAGTGCGGTTTTACAAGTCGGGAACGAAAAACATAAGTTGAGGTTTTGAGTGCCATAAGGAATGTTGGCTGGATTTCCGACTTCGACTGTCCTCACACAAAAAAAAAAATACTGCCACATTTCGAACAGAAGATCGAGAGAATATACTGTCAGACGTGTCATTTCCGCTGCTTCTTTTTGTTATCGCTCGCTACAGGGAGCTTCTATCGCAAAATCTATGTTTTCCTGTCGATTCAGCAAACCTTTAAACCAGCTCTGATTGGATGGAAGACTTGAGCTTGGTCCTCTGTTCCGTTTCTCAACACACTCGGTATCAATCATTCCCGTCCGAATCTGGGCCGCTGATCTAGTCTAATCAGGTTAGTCTAACATCGTGATTTCTAGCCCGTGCAGGACCTCATAATCATTTCTCTGAAACGCCTCCTCGATTATTGTTTGCTTGGGAGCAGAATGGAGGAGCAAGGTACGTCAATGGACGCTCGGAGCTCACTTCTTGCGATATGTTCAACGGGGTGCCTAAACGGCCTAAAACGGTACGGCCTCCCCGTTATACCGCTCAAACCGAAGAACATAGTGCGAGTTTGGCATAAATAGACGGAGGTGCTCCATTTCCAATACCACTATGTTCTCCTTTAGACCCATCGGCCGTGATTTTGGAGACCCCGTCCCATCCCAAACTGGCACCGATTCTGATGGCCGTAAACCCACGAGTTCGCCCTCGAGTGACATTACCAACGCCGACATCGCTAGAGCATTGTAATGAACGGCTTCGTATCATAAATATAGAACTGACTAATTAGTTAACAGCCTGCTCTCGCTCGCCGCCTGCGGACTTGGCGTGGAAATGCCTGATGCCATCCCTCAAGACCTGCCAGGCGCTGCCCTTGCCAGTACAACCAATGACAAGAAGGAAGGAGACCCTTTGGCTGCGACTGGGAGTGCGCACCCAATTCCTCCCGTCTTGGAAAATCGATCATGTTATTCGTTGAGGCCCGCAAGTGCTCTCAAGCTGACTGATCGTGCTCAGAAAGCCTTACGTCGTCGCTAGCTCATTGAACATTTACGCTTGGAACGCAACGGATAGGGGAGATGATCGTAGCATGGAGATCGGGTCATTTACGCCGCTGTGTTCTTGTCGTTTACGCCGCTATGTTTTTTGTCGACATGTAATATTGAAGCCCGACCGTTGACTCGAACCAACTCCTTTCAATGCAGTGCAATAATGGTTCTGAGCTTCTAGACCCGTTGCAGAGTTGTCCGTCGCCAATCTGTCATGGGCTCATATATTACTCTATTGGTGCATCAGGGCTTTGATGCACCAATAGAGTAATATATGAGTGCACTGAACCCATGACCGACACCACGACACATGGCCGATCACTAGCGCGAGGAAGCACCCACAATTGGCCTATTGTGGGTGCTTCCTCGCTCTAGCAGTCGGCCATGTGTCGTTGTCCCGGTCATGGGTTCAGTGCACTCATAATTAACATTCTATTGGCGCATCAAGGCGAGGCCTATTGTGGACGTTTCTTCGCTCTATAATCGGCCATGTGTCGTGTTGTCAGTCATGGGTTCAGTATCACTTATATTTTTCACTCTATTGGTGCATCAGACTAGACCTGATCAGCAAGAGATCTTTTCAAAAGGGAAAGTACAATCCCAAAGTGGATTATGTGTGTGACGAATTTTGATCGCTTTTCGTCGCTATCGTTTGGGATTTTGTGGCCCACCGACGCAATAATAAGGCATTTAGAGGAGCCTCAAATGAGGCTTATATGTCATAGGATCATCTCACAGCCTTCGATCCCATATCCCCCTCGTCCCCACTCGATTCACCATGCCCAGAGTACGACCCGGTTGGACCGCCAAGCAGTCGGTCTACCTCCGACTTGCTGCCATCGAATATCTTCGTATCGCCTACGTGGAACAACGTTGCGATGAATACCTCGAGAGCTTCTTTCAAGAGTGGTTAATATCTTACGGAATGCCTACGGTGCCCGAAGGAGTCAGTTCGGAAGCTGCGCTCGCGTCGCTCAAGACGGTGAGTTGATTCTCGTTTTGCCTCAGATCGGTGTTAACTCGTGCACCACAGCGCGTCATTGCCACAGTCGAATGGCACGCCTTTGGTGGAGCCAAGAGACTGAAGGTCTCTGCGAAAGCCCGCATCCACGCCCTCAAGCAAAGCCTCCGACGCGATCTCTTCTACCTGTGGGACCTTCCCGACCACCTTCCCCTTTCTACGAAAGCAAGTAAACAAGCCAACGTGAGCCGTGATCCCTCCGCTGGTTTGGAAGTCGGGCTCGTTGCCATGAAGCTCTGAGTTACCCATGTATTCGACGTCGATGTACATCTATATAGATTATTGGTTTGCTCATTGTACAGAAATGAAGGATCTACAATGTACATGCATTTGGGGTGATAGCACGTTATCGGTAGATTGAGAAAATGGTGAATCTAATGTCTAAAACCGGCTTTAATTGCAAACAAGCCGCTTTTTCAATTGTTCGAGGTATGATATTGAAGTATGCAGGTCGTTCCTGGGCGAGTTAATTATTGCCTCAAATTCCAAAGGAGTTCAATGTTGGATACCCAAATAAACGCTCGTTTATCGGGTTTGAGATGTCAATTCAGAAGGGGATAGGCTGAACCCCGTCGTATAATTATGTATTGTGGTTGAGATTGCCATTGATATGAAAAGATATAGCGGGAACTCAGGAGCGGACCGTGCTGAGGTGACGAGAACGGAAATATACTTTTTCGACCAACCCCTCCGTTCGACTATAAAAGAAGCGATGCACCACCAGATCCCCCATCCGCTGCAACACTCTGCGCACTCCGTTGTCTGTTCCTACTCTCTCAGCACAGATGGCGCCTAAAGGGTGGACAACTGACGCCCAAGCGGCTTTTCTCACAAGTTACCTAACGCTGTACGACAACTACGCCATCACCAGGCACTACCAGCCGTTCTGGGATATTGTTAACGCCCAATACCTCGAAAAGTGGCCAATTCTTCCCGACGGCGTTTGTCCTGAAAGCCTTGGTGAGGATGACTTCAGGGCCTATTCCGACTCTCTGGGCAAGTTGTATTCGGCAGGTCGCATTTTTAGTGTCCATCGCGATTGATGCTGACTGCACCGCACTGTTTAGCGGATCAAGGACTGGTTCCGTTGGAGGCGCAACGGCCGAAGCAGGAACACCACTCACACCGTCACCTCTAGGCAAATGAAGGAGATCTATGCTTCGGGCACGCGCAACTCGAAGGAGTACGAAATCTATGTTAAAATGTACCCCGATATCTTCCAGCCTGCCTACAAAGCTGAGTGTGTTCGTCTGAGCGTGTCTGGCCGAGCCAAGCTGTCCATATGGCATAAGATGGCCAGAGAGATGTGGGAGAACGCATCCGACGAGGAAAAGGCAGCGGTTCAGGCCCAGCTTATCCTTGACAAGGAGGCCAATACCATCGAAGAGGATAATCCGTGCGCTCCCGATGATTACCAAAAGTACGTCTGCATTTTCATTTCTATTATATACTAAGCTGACCTTGTGCGCAGATTCTGGGAGAAACTACCCGCTGTTTTGAGCAAGACAGTTGCCCCGCCGGTGCGGAAGGCGGGGGTCTTGGCATTTGTCACCATTGTCGGGCCGGTGCCAAATGCGGGTGGTCAGATCCTTGCGACGACGTGAGTTCGGTTTTTTCTTTGTCTAGTCCCATACTCATCACACTTATGCTCTGTTGAAAGTCTTCAATTTGGAGATAAACCAGACACTCCCCTTTTTTCGAGTACTTGGAAAGACCATGATCGTGTCTTAGTCGACCAGCTGGCAACCTTTGCCGCTCGCTACGAGTTTCGTGAGTTGATTCTTCGACTGCCGGATTTCTCGATCTCTAACTTCACCAATTTCAGCTCCAGATTTCTGTGCCAAGCGGTCGCTCACAAGCTCACAGAAGGCAGAGGATGCTGCTGAGGGCTCGGCTCAAGTTGACGGCGATGTGTCTGAGGGAACATCTAGTTCGGCGTCTGACGACATTGGGTCCCCAGCTGGTGCGTCAACACCATACCTTTTATTGGCTATTACCTTACTTTTCTTTTTGTTCGTAAGGTATATCTCTGCTCTCCGAGAGCTCGCGCAGCCCTGTGAAGGCAGCCAATGACCTCCCTCAAACCAAGGAATCTGCTCCGATTTCCGCTATAACAGCGACCGATGGTGAGCGCATCGGACACCTTTACTTGCCAGGTTTCTCACTCGGCCACAGAAATCGGCGACAACACTAACGCTACCTCATTCGACCTGTCGGAGCATGGTGGAGGTTGGCACCATGACCTTGATTGGGCAAATCCTCAAGTTTTGGAAACCATCGCGCGCTTGAATGCACCAGACGTGCCGCCTACCAACGTGTCAGCTCAATCGGACAAGTTCTCCACGATCGACCACATCCCATCCAACGTCCTTGCACCAGATTCCGACAAGAACATTCTGGTCACACAGCCCAGCCTCTTGCACCAATCGCCTCTTGCAACACTCTCTTTCTATCCGCCAGTCTCCGGAACATCAACAGTGGTGCCACACGACTCTCGGCTGCTAGTCGATCACAACACGGCGGCAGCATTGTTCACCTCCAATGCACCAAACCTTTCCACCTCTCAGTGCGATCCGTCGGCTCTCCAAACTCCGGCGTCCACCGTATCGGCTTATAACGCATCCCAAGATCCCCTTGCCGCCTCGCCCCCTTTCCATGAGCCGGTCCCCAATGGCTTTGTGGTTGCACTGGTCCCCTCAGCGCCAGCCCCCTATGTTGTTGCTGCCGCATCGCCTCAGGTCCAGGCCCCAGGATCCAGCGTCGTCGCACCAGCTATAGCACCACTTTCTGGCTATGCACCAGCCGCTTCCCATGCAGGTACACTTGCCAAGGACAACTTGGAGACGTTGCCAACCACCGTTCAGATCCGTGAGCTCAGCACAGTACCGCACGACTCTCCTCCATCAGCCGGTCTATCCACGCCATTCAAGTTCATTCCGCGATGGCCTGTGGTCAACTCCAAGGAGTCCCAAGACATGCAGCCGCCTACCAACGAGAACATGCCTCCATCACGCACCAATTCCTCGGATAACAGGGATCACACCATGACCACGTCCACCCAGACCCCTTTCCAGAACCTGGACAACAGCATTCGAAGGTCTAGTCGCGTCCCTGTCCCCTCCACTCGTCTCGACAGACAGAATGAGATCGGCACCACCATTGTTCGTCCGAAGCCTTCGGTAGACACTCTTTCTATCGCCGAGGAACCTGCCTGGTTTGCGCCCGCGTACAATTACCTCAAGAACGACGCTTTAGGACGTACATGGATTGATTTAGTTGCGAAGTGGGCAGAGTATGAACGTCTGAAGGGTTGGAAGTCTGGGAAGGTACGTATTCAACCCTTTCCTTTGTTGGACAGGCGATAACTCTCATTCCAAGGGCCTCCCTGCTAAAGGCCGACCGGAAGAATGGCAGCAATGGGTTTCAAAAGCCCGTCGTGGCGACCGTGACTACAACCGCGTCCCTACCGTCGCAGATGCTGCCGATATTGGACTTGCCATCACCACTTGGGTCAGCTCATTCGAGTCCTCAGATTTCGGCAAAACAGGTCCGCACGGCACGGTCGCTCTACTCACATTGGTGGTTTGGTGGGGGATCGCGGCACTGACACCGTCGTCGTGGAACACCGACTCTCGCCCCCAATGGCAGGCTCTCGTTGCAGATCTCCTCCGCCGATTTGCTCAACTCATCGAAGATATCTCCGCTCCAAAGCGGGCGCGGGATGATGATCCCTCAGATGGAGCCTACGAGAACAAACGGTGAGTTCCCCACGCTAGCCAGGTTTGCAGTGCACTCATTTCCCAGAACTCGTAGCCTTCGCGCAGATCCGATTAGCTTTTGATGTCATTTCTTGCGATTCGTATGTGTCGTCTTCCCCTTCTTGTCCGTGTGTGTGTGTGTGAAATCCCAATGTAGTGGACTTGTAAAGGATGAAGTCCAAAAGAATGTACTTGTAGCCCAAGACCAAGAAGTTCAAAGTAGTGTACTTGTAGCCCGAGACCAAGAAGTTTAAAATAGTGTACTTGTAGTCCTTTGATGATTGAATGTTATTTTCTTGTGTGTATTATGTCTGGCTCAACGATGAAAGCAGTACTGAATGCACCAAAGTGTTATGGTAGATGAATCCATTTCGGCGCTCGGGGTCATCCCGATCACGGACGCCGTCCTTTAGAACATTGCTCCCACCGCGCTCTGAAGCTGTTGGCTGTGTCGGTCATGGTGCAAGTGATGCACCACTCATGAAAACCCAGGCACCAGAAATGTAGGGTCGGTTGTAGTGTATCAATGATGTACCGATTTGAGAGGTGCCGCACCGATGCTCGTGTTATGGTGCACCACTCCAACGGGCGCTGTAAAGCGGATGGAGGTGTCGGTCGTGGTGCAAGTGACGCACCACTTTGGCTTGAAGCCCAAGCACCGATTCGGAGGTGCGGGAATGCTGGAGTCGGCTGTAATGCATCAACGATACACCAATTTGAGAGGGAATGCAGTGCGGACGCTCGTGCCAGCTGTGGGTGGTGCATCACTTCAACGGGCCTGTGACTCTGCGAATTGCCAAGTCGGTCGTGGTGCAAGTGATTCACCACTGTGGTTTGAACCCCAGGCACCGGTTCGGAGGAGCGGGAATGCTGGGGTCGGCCGTATATGGCACGAATAGCGGGCATGAATCAAACTAGTAAAACATCGACGCTCTAGAGGGCGCTGGGATCGACGATCGCAGCCTGGAAAACCGTTGCGATCTCAAGGTGGATTACGACGATAGGCTCGCATATCGATTCAGAAACTGGATGAAAGCTGCTGGTCGAGGCAACCGCCCTGAACCAACTCCGCAGACCGTTTCGACCCTCCGAAATGCGACGAAGACACGCACGTCAAAGTGATCCAAGAAGTCGTGGACTGCATGCACGATCGCGGGTACCTTCAACGCTTGCTGTGCAATTCGGAGGACTTGGGGGAAAAAAATGTCAAGGTCTCAGCACCAGACAGATGCATCTATGCAACCAGCCGAAAGCCATCTACCTCCGAGTCGATCGTGGTGCAAGCGATGCACCACTTTGGCTTGAAGCCCAAGTACCAATTCGGAGGTGCGGGAATGCTGGGGTCAGCTGTAGTGCATCAACGATGCACCAATTTGAGAGGTGCCGGTGCATCACTTCAACAGGTGCTGTGATGCGAATTACCGTGTCGGTCGTGGTGCAAGTGATGTACCACTTTGGCTTGAAGCCCAAGCGCCGATTCAGAGGTGCGGGAATGCTGGGGTCAGCTGTAGTGCATCAACGATGCACCAATTTGAGAGGTGCCGGTGCATCACTTCAACAGGCGCTGTGAGGCGAATTACCGTGTCGGTCGTGGTGCAGGTGATGTACCACTTTGGCTTGAAGCCCAAGCACCGATTCAGAGGTGCGGGAATGCTGGGGTCAGCTGTAGTGCATCAATGATGCACCAATGAGAGGTGATGCGAATTACCGTGTCGTTCGTGGTGCAAGTGATGCACCACTTTGGCTTGAAGCCCAAGCACCGATTCAGAGGTGCGGGAATGCTGGGGTCAGCTGTAGTGCATCAACGATGCACCAATGAGAGGTGATGCGAACTACCGTGTCGATCGTGGTGCAAGCGATGCACCACTTTGGCTTGAAGCCCAAGTACCGATTCGGAGGTGCGGGAATGCTGGGGTCAGCTGTAGTGCATCAACGATGCACCAATTTGAGAGGTGCTGCAGTGCGGACGCTCGTGTCGGATGTGGTGCATCACTTCAACAGGCGCTGTGATGCGAATTGCCGCGCTGGTGGTGCAAATGATGCATTACTTCGAGGTGAGCCTCAAAGCCAGTTTGGTCATGGTGTATCAAGAAAGCACCACTTTGGCGGGTGCGGGGACGCTGGTGCCAATTGTAATCGATGATGCACCACTTTAAGGACTGCAGTGATGCGGACGCTGCTGTCGGTTGCTGTGTAAGCTCAGAGGCGGTGGTGTATCAAGGATGCACCGCTCACAAACGCATCGGTTGCAGTGTATATCATACACCACACTGAAGAATGCTGCTTGGGTTGATACACAAGTGATGCACCACTTCACGACCTCCTAGGCGGGCGAGCAACGGTTATTGGTCGAGGTGTATGAGGGATGCACCACTCAAGGGTGCAAACATCCTGGCATCGCGAGTAGTGTATGGTCAATACACCAGTTGGGAGCATGCAAATCATGCACCAATCTACGGTGCGGTAGCGTCTGGTGGTGGTGGTGCAATATTTTGTGCACCAGATGGTGCATCGTTTGGTGCGTGTCACTGCGCCTGTTCTCTATCCTAGCAGTGGTGAACAACCGTTGCAATTCGTGCACTATCACCCTACATCAATCGTAATGATTGATGCATTCTTCCGACAGCATCAGCTGNTTRGTAGGGCCTGGGAAAATGTGAAAACTTTTAATCAGAAAATGTGTATTTGGTGTRTTGTTTTGTGTTGGTGTTAGTGTGTGTGTTTTGTTCTATAGTCTTGTGCTTTAGAGAGCCCTAGTTCGCTACCTGCGCATCAACGGTCTTGTGAGTGGTCCCAGACCTTTTTCAATAAAAACTTGACAGTGTGCCTATGTCAAATCCTGTTAAACACAGCTCAGAGCGGGTGAAGGGAGAAGACATACTGCTCGAACTCAAGATCGATCCCTGAAGCAGTGAGGGAGCTTGGCGAAACCTCATCAGTCAACGAAAAATTCTTTCCCTCTTCCAGAGCTTTCGCCTCTTCCTCCGCCAATTGTTTTTGTATCGCCGCTTGAGTCGGAGTTTTCACAACCATTTCGTATGGATTTGGCTTTGAAGGATCTTTCTCCCATGCTTTGACAGCCTCCTGCCATGATGCCACTTGCTCTGATTGAAGACTGACCTCCAATTCTTGGTGAGCAATGACATGCTCTGCGACGTCGGATGTTGCTGTTGTCATTTTCTTCAAAAGGGATGAACCTGGCCGACAAAGATGTTAATTCACATACACACGTCATGAAGCACCATGTGCTTGATAGAAATGCACCGAGTTTGACTATCTTCCTCCAATTGTAGTCGCCGAAGTGACCATCAAGGGTGTCTCGACGTGAACCTGGTCCCATTTCCTGAGTGCTAGGACCAAGGGGATTGGACTCTCCCCAGCCATGTTCGGGAGCTTTGCCATTACCGAGGCCCGCTCCGGGGGTAAGCATGAATGCGAAGCGATTGCAACATGCAGGAATATGGGCGGGGAGATGGAATTTGGGTACAACAAATCGCACGACAGTCTCCGGATTGAGTAACACACACCCCTGACTGATACTGATGAGGCGTTCCATCAAGCAGATGTACCACTGGCATGCAATATCATAGGAAATGAGGAAAAACTTGAGGAAATTGAAGAGAAGGCTCATAACAATGATATAGCTCATATTGCAGTACCTAAGCAAGTGAGCACATGACAGGTAAATTGGAGGATCTGACACGCACCGTTCGCCTTTCTGTATATCACAGACTGTGTTGGGCCTCTTGCTGTTGTGACGTGCACACTCGACCGTTCCCACCCCCAGCGCAGCGTAACCTTGCCCAGGCCGAATGTCTGCCAAATTCATGGTGTCATGCTGGGAACATGTGCTCTTGGGCTCCACTTCATTGGCATGCCCCTCCAGAAATTTACGAAAGGCAATATCTTCGACAATGTATGCGCAGCCTTTATTAAGGCCAGGATCTGCTTTTTCGTTGGAAACTTTCTTCTGTTTGAGCCGGAAATTGCAGTCCAAGGCAAGGTTGAGACCATGAATATATCTATGACAATGAGAGAATATTTCAGAGATCAGGGAAGTTCAAACTTACTGAGTTTCTGGAGGTTCGTCCTCCCAGCCGTCAGGAAGGTTGATATTGGGATGAGGGCAGGCAGGACAAAGCAATGCACATTCTCCTGGAAGGGTCTGTGATGCAAGTTGAGTGGAATCATGACCACGCCCAGATCGCTTCAGCAGTTTCAAGTAGCGACATTCGTGGCAACAGTGAGGGATATTGATCCTAGAATTCACCGCAAGTAAGAAACACTAGAAGTCAAGTGTACCAATGATGTCAACCTACCTTGGGAGCATTGAGGCTGGTGTTGTCGGTTAGCTGAGAGATTGTCTGAAAGAATTCGAAGGTCATAAGTTTTGATTCATATTGAAGGAGTTCTAGCACTTTGAGGAGTCAGAAGGTTGCCGCAGTCTTCGGGTTAGTGACTGTTGCTGGGTACAACTGACGTTCAAGAAGTTGTGTCACTTGTCCCTTCTTTTCCCATGCGCAGCCACAGTAGTCCAGACCGACCTCATGGACCGCGTCGACATCAAGTATGACAAAATCGTCATTCCACATCAGGGTCGGAAAGGGGCAGAACTCTCCTGGTCAGTGCCTGAGTTGAATTCGAAGGCCAATGGTCTTCAAGGAGGTCTTGGAAAAGTAGTTCCCATTCCACACCCTCTAGTGGTCAGTGAAGGAAACAAATCAAGGGCAAACAAAAGTGTACCTGAATCTGATGCAAAGGATGGTGCTGGTGGACGGAGACCATGCAATCCTTGCAAACCATACCCAGATTATGGCAATCAAGACAACAATAGGTGTTGGGCCTTTGTGGGTCGTTTGATCCACATGTCTGACAGGTGTCGCGATCAGTGTTACCGCTTCCACGCCCCTCCATGATGATGAGAGTCCTGAGGTAAGCCTCGACGTCTTTGGTCCACTCATGGACCACTCTATCCTGCACTACATATGAGTATTTTAGGCCAGTTGGTATAGTTAAGCTGCTTACCCCTTTTCCCTTTGTTTGTTCAGATAATTTGGGGTCAGCGGTTGGAGGGAGCGCATCCTTTTCCAGGAAGCTTTCCACATATCCAGGATCCCATCCGTTTGTGTCAGCAATTTCTTCCCATCCCATTGGTTGACTGATCCTTTCGGATGAATTCGATATGGTAGATAGATTGACCCCAGACTTGAGCACTTTATGAGTAACAGCAAAGCGGCCCCCAATGTGCTTCAACTTCATGGAGTGCATCGTCTCCTTGCAAGAGCTTTGAGAAGAAGACAATCCTGGTAGCAACATTGATGTTGGGGTGTAGCTGGAAGATTTCATTTTTGTCTTCTTCTTCTTCTGATTTGCAGAACCTTTGGTCATGGTGTATAGAATGAATGCACTGAAATACGGTGAGTGGTACAACAATAATCGGGGTCTGATGTTATCAGTTTCCTACTAGGCAGGACTGGAATGATGCGTGATTGGCATGGATCACAATTTTGGATCACTGGTGTAGTGTGGTGCATGGAATGCACGCACTTATGCTACTGACCATGGTGCATCAAGTGCATACTCTCAACCTAACAGTCTTGTGCGTTGAAATGCTTGGTGCATCAAATGCACGCTCTCAGCGGCTGAGCGTGGTGTATCGGAGGCCACCAAGTCTAGGCTCGGACTTCCGAACGTGGTGGTGCATCCAATGCACACTCGAAGACTTCCGACAGTGGTGCATCCAATGCACACTCTCAGTCTTCCAACAAGGGGGCATCAAAAGCACATTCTTAGTCAGACCATGGTGCATTGAATGCATGCTCTCGGGTTAATGCATGGTGCAGTGAAAGCACCTTCGCAGACTTCCGGCCATTGTGCATTGAATGCATGCTCTCAGGTTTCTGAGCCCTGTCCCTGGTGCATCAAATGTAGCTCTATCTATCCGACTGTGGTGCATCAAAATGTGCACCAAATCCTGCGACGCGCATTACTATCTCTGTGGATCATGTTCAATTCCCATTGTTGAAGCTACACATTGCCAGTGGGCTTAGCTATAAAGTAAGTTAGTCTTGGTAGGCTGTGTTTGCTCTCAAAATGTGAATTTCATTTTTGCGTTCGGTTGATTGATGGGACTGTTTCAATTCAGGTCAAAAATGCTAACACTATCAAGATTGAGAGGGGAATCGTGATCCAATCAAGCCATGACCATGACAGAACATGTCAATCAACTAAGAAGCGGAGGCACTGGCAGCCCTTAAGAATTCCAGGGAATAGCTCCTTCTGGTTGGCGAGCGCGCATGATGGCGGTCTCACCCCCGGCGGTCATTGATGGTGCATGGCAAAAGCAGAGTGCATGGGTGGGCTCCATAACGGTCAGAGTGCAATGGTTGTGCATGAGCTTACAAAGTAAGGTGCATGACCATTCCTGTTTTGCTGTGCGTCGCTATGGGGTGGTGCATTGATGGTGCGTTGATGATTGTAACATCGATTGTGCACGACGAGAGGGAACGTTAAGTGATGTCAAATTGTGCACAACCCCCCTGGCTCTGGTGGAGTGCTTATTGACCTAGCAGATTGACAATCAAGTTCTCAAAGCTGTCGGCTACTTCATGAAGACTTCCACTTAGCAATGTCAGGGCAAATTCCCTTGTAATACGCATGACTCCCTCTGATATTGTCCCTCGCCAGGTCAGGCATATCAGATAGCTTCGATTCTTGTTATAGTTGTTTCGGATACGTTCACAAAGTCTTCACGAACTTAAAGTACCATCGTCGAACCATCATACTTGACTTTTATCATCTCATCTGGGGAGTCTGCCTAGTTGGCAGTCAGGGAAAACTCCAACTCTATAGTTTCCCAACTTCATGAAGATCCTTTCTATTTATAAGTCTATTCACAAAGAATATGAACAAGTTCGCGAATTTTGTAGGGTGTTCACGCAAGCGGCACATCACCACCTTAGCCCACTACTCCAGGAGCTCCTTTTGGTACTCCTTCCTCATATCGCACATTCAATTCAGAAAAGACAGAAAGACAGCCGCTGTATCTTGAATAGGTTGATTTATGAATTGCATTGTCAGAGTGTTCATGTGAGACAAGGAGGAAAGGAATGCTTTTCAGAAGCAATTTGTATGACTTGAGGGGAGAACACGGACTACAGATATCTGGGATGGACACTTTAAGATGCGGGTTGATGGATATAGATGAGGGGTTTTATCTACAGGTAAATCATTGCAGGGGTATGAACAGATTGCTGAAGCATTGATGGTGGTGGTACATGTACAAGGAGCGAATGCTCTGGAGCAGAGCGTGTGAGAAGAATTTATATAAGTGTTAGAGGGGGGCCTAAGAGAAACCCGCTACTCGTTGGAGTAGTGGGCATATTGAGCATCGGAGAGGATTATAACAGAATCGGTTCCCAAGGAAATGTTCTAAATGGTGATAAGATGCTATGTACAGAATATGAGACCAAAATAATGAGATTCGAGGGACTAGTTCCCAAAATACTGTGAAGACCACCAGATTTGGGCAGCATCCAAGTCTGCACGCCATGATGAAGGCAAAACATGGTTTTCACGGTACTTCTTTGCAGCCCATGCAGCCTTCTTTCTATCAAGGCCATTGTAGTATGCATCCATGGACCTCAGAGAGTGGTTGGAAAACCTTCACCGACGCATGGATACAAGTGGAACTGCATCCAAAGCTTCAAGTGTGTTCTTCTCCAAGACATCTTCCCTGCTGGACTCTGGGTTGAGCCGATAAAGCCGCTTGGCATATCCCCAGCACTGCTCAATAAAATTGAGCTCACAGTGATACTTGGGAAGGAATATGACTTGGACACCAAGTGATCTGGCAAGTATCTCCAGATTTGATTCCACATTCTGGAAGTCAGGTTCATTGTAAAGAATTCTCTGCATGCAGCAATCCCTCTGAGGAGGAGTGCATTTGAATTTCTTACATTCAGCCTTCAATCCTGTGGTCTCAATACCCTGCTCTGCCAAGATCCTCTCCATTCCTTTGAATTTTCCCATTCCAATACCATCATCTGGTGGAAAATACAATGGCTGAGGCTCTCCATTGAAAGATGCACCATGCATAGCCATCTGCTGCTTTTCTCCAGGAATGATACTGCCTTCAGAATCACGTTTTGAGATGTCAACACCAAACACAGTAGATTCTTCTTTAGGTGTGCACCGGACAGAGAGAGAGCCATCAGGCCGTTTAAGATGGGTGGTTGCATTGTCGTAGATAAAATAGTGATTGTTGTCAGGGTAGATCTCCTTCACCAATGCTGCCACCACTTTAAGTTGAGAAAGGATGTCCTCATTGGTCATGTAACCATCTTGATTTTTTCCTGGCTTAAGTGTAACTTGAGCAGTGCACCCATCAGGTGCTTTTAGCCATCCGTAATTGGCAGAAACATAGTTGGCAACCATGAAAGACATACCTTCCCCCTTGCGGTAGGGTTTTGCAGGAGCACCTTTGTGGTACCAGTGCTCTGCACAGCAGCCATGAGCGTAGAATATACTCTTGTCATGAGACCACAAAATTGCAACCCTACAATTGGTAGGCTCCAAAACAAGTTCACCGTTTTTATCATACACACACATGGAAGGAAGGATTTTGAAGATCTGGGGGAGGAACCTATTTTGTCAATGGTCAACAACATCATTGTGCTTATGCCCATCAACGAATTGGTCCTTTGGAGGGTGGGAGAAACGGAAGTCCAGACTATCCAAGTATTGCTAAGCCATTGCTAGAGAGATGGTCTGTCTAATTCCATGCTTCTCCTGGATATCACAGAAATTCAGGTACTTCATGAGTTTGTTGGCAGTTGTACCCTCCCCAAGGCCCTGGAGGAAAAGCTTGACATCACTGGCTAAATCTTCATCTGCCAACATCCAGGTCTGCCATTGACCATATGGGTTGATGGGGAGAACATTTTGGTCCTTGACAAAGGCCCAACAAAGCTTCCTGAGCACCTGGGCACAATAAGTGCTTGGTCAGTTAAGGGAAACAGCTGCTTGCAGGGATGATGCTTGCCAAACACCATGTGTGACTGATTTGGGATTTGTATAGAGGGATAATAAAGCCTTCATGCCTTGTAGATGATGCCATACAAAGATGGAAGAATCAACATCATTAGATTTTCCACCCCCTTGGAGTAGCTCTGTCAGATCCTTGAGTGCCTTTTCGGCCTCGAGTAATGTTGGGGCCTCTGCCAGCTTGCGGCGCCTTGGGAATATACTCAGGCTCAGCGCACTTGGACTCGGATGGAATGTCATTCTGATCTGCTGAGATTTTGCCAAGTGGAACACAATCTTCAAGCAGCACAGACTCACAGCAGGGGTAGTTGTGGGAGTATGGGCCATAGATAGAGTTGTCATCACAGTCCTCAACTGTGGCCTTCTGGGAAATAGGGACTGCTGGAAGGGAAAAGACAAAGCTGCTTGAGGTTGTCGGTCCAATAGGAAGCCTGGCACCCATGTAAAAGACATCTGTACAGCAGTCTGGTGCCAAGATCCATATGTCATTGTTGCCATCTTCTGGAACCTGTGGCAGCTTCAGGAAACTCAGCCCAAAAAACATACACACTGCGGTTTTTTATGTGTTTATTCAATAAGCGCATATTGAGCAAATCAGGTGCAAGGAATGAATTTGTTTACAGTTTGTGTTGAATGTGCCTACATTGGACACATATTGAGCAAAGTGTAATACTGGCAGAAGGAGGCAGGACACATGCAATGCAAATTTGAATTTGTCTAGCCTGAACATTTGGATTGCAGATTGAAGACAATGTCAACCCTTGCATTTGGTTTGTTCAAAATGTGCACCCCAAACAAACACATCAAAAACCACAGTGTGAGCGATGCGGTCCCCGAGGAATGCAGGTCCCATCTCGTCTCTCCCTTGTGTACTCCGCAGGGCACTGCCTGGCGTCAAGAATCATCCTTCGTGTCGGCCACGGCCATTGGTAGCTCCTGAATGTATGTACATATACGTCAAATTCCCTGTCATTCATTCATAAAAGCTCTCAAAAAAAGTGTTCAATCACCCTGGCCCCAAGATCTAATTTTGGAGCTCTACAAGTTGTCGCTGCTCGCATATAGGCCTTCGAATACGCACCCATGGTCGTCCCTGAGCCAGGAAGAGTCTTCTCTTGGCCCTTGTACTAGGTAATTCTCTGCCGCCAATCTCATCTCGAACAAAAAGTCTGGCCAAATCTCTTTCCTACAATCCTCCAACCGACGGCTTCCAACCAACAACCTTCTCTGCTTGATGTCATGCTTGAACCCGGCTGGCACCCTTCCCTCACGGAACGGATGGTCAGGTTAGTCGAACACTGCCCGTTTACTTTCCATTCCGAGACGTCCTTCCCTTCGTTCAACTTGGCATCTTCCCCTCTTGGCAGTCTGTGTCTCCGTTCCAAGTGAAGGAAGCTTGACTCCGAGGTCCCGGAGGTCCAAGGGTACGCTTCGGGTTGGTTCCGGAGCAGAAAATGCAATGCAATGCAAGTGCTTGTCATACCGTCTCTGGCTGGCTGATTTGCGGTGTAGAGTCGCCCTAATAAGAGCGCTACCTGGACTTCACGTTTCCGCTACCGTAAGGTAGAAGCGGGTCTTGTAGGAGCCGTCCCGCAAACGCTCGATCACAAAAAGTGTCTCTGGCGATGGAGCCGTTTTATGGCCCGGGTGTTCTAGGCCCTCGCTGCACACCAATACTTGCTCATCCACCACCACCATCCCTACAGTAACAGACATAGATAGGAGCTTCTTGTCATCTTCCTCCTCCTCCAATTCTTGGAGTACCGGCATCTAGACGGCTTTGCGATTGTCGAGATACATGCTGAGCATGAAGTTGATAAGAGAATTCAGTTCAATTTACTTTCCCCTGCTTCTCAGACCTTTTCAACTGTTCGATGACTGGGTCACCAGCAAGTGACTCCGGCTGGCGCGAGCGCGAGCCCGCCAAAGGCGGGTGTCAGGGAGYGCACGGGGGGTCGAATATCTACCAATAATTCTGAGTGAGGCAACTTAGCCTTCAAGCTTCGAGCTGAAATGTCTCAACTGGGTTGGAGCCCTTGGGAACCCCTAAGCTGAAAGTATAATGCCGAAGCAAAGCGAGGCACTGATTGTTTATCAGAGTTGGTAGCGGGCTTGGGCCACCTGTTGGCCGCTCCAAAAACTTGACGCGACTTTCGAGTGGAAATGCCCTGCGACGGAATGGCGGACCGGTAGTGTTTGTTTGTACACCATTCGAAACCAAACAAATGGAAAGCCAACTCGCCTGTGTTTGGCTGCCCCCATCTCCTCCTATTCCTGGTATGCCTCTTCCTCGAATTTCAATCATCTTTATGTCGTCAATTGGAAAATTCAGCAGGAAGGAGTCGCGTTACCCAACACCCGGAAGCTGGAAGGGATCCCGAACTCAAATAGCAACGAGAGGCGCATGCGTTCAGCGTGAAAAGTCGAGCGACATTTACGATAATTGAGCATGGTCGTCTCCGAGCTAGGAGGTGCCTCCTTTCTCCCCTTGTACGCGATTCTCCGCCGCCAATCCCGAGCCCGAACAAAAAGCCCTGTTAAATCTCTCTCTTTTTTCCTGCAATCCTCCGACCCACGGCTTTCAACCAACCGAGCGACCTTCCCTTCCTGACGTCATGCTTGAACCTGGCTGGCACCCTTCCCTCACGGAACGGACGGTTAGGATTATTGAGCGTGCCAGCGCTATAGCCAGTCAAACACTGCCCATTCGATATCCATTCCGAGACGTCCTTCTCTTGCTTCAAGTTGGCATCTTCCCTTCTCGTCAGTCTGCGTCTCCATTTTCGAGTGAAAGAAGCCTGGCTCGGTCCCGGAGGTCCAGGTCTCAAGTGTGCGACTCGAGTTCCCGAGCAGGGACTGCAATGCAATACAAGTGCTTGGCACATCATCGATCATCTCTGGCTGGCTGATTACTGCGCGGAGGGCCCCCCGCCTGAGCTGAGGGGCGCTGGTACTCCGTGACAGTTCCCGAGTTCTCCGACACCATGTCTTCATTTCTGCCGCCCTACTAAGAACGCTAGCTCAGCTATACAATTCCAACGCGGCTTTTCTAGTGGTTATGTGCCCTGCGACGAGGAGATATCGATGATGATGGCGCCGGCTAGCCTACAATTCGTATCTCCTGCCTCCAACTACGTCTGCATCAGCACGATCCGCTCCCGCTCTGGCATATAATCTTCGATGATTGGGGTTCTGGTAGAGGTAATCGAGGAATTGACGATGGCGACGGTGACGACTTCCATGTTGTCTTGTTGCGAATAAGTCGGAAGTTTCCCTCCCCCTTGCCCTGGCCGGCCCAGCCCCAGTAGCCAGCTGAACACGCGCACACACTCTCGGATCATCGTGATATAACCACCACAAGGCTAGAGAGTCATCTCCCGGCTCATGCACAATCTTACCACATCTTTTTCGAGTAATGAATATTCAACGTTTCAACACCGACCCCTGAGGCTAGGTGGCCTTGTGACAAGGTGCATAAATCCGAGTCTGGCCGTTCCTCCCAATCATTGCAACTCGGGAACAACCCCTAGCCAGCTGACCCACCACGCCTAAGCGCTGGGCACACGCGACACGGTAATATAACCTCCGCGAGGCTCGAGGCTTGTTCCCCATACACTATCTCACTAAATCTAGGCACCTTGATCTTCTAAGAACCCGTTTATAGCTACCTTGGACAGAGCGAGGTCGAGGGAGGGGCAAAAAGGATCCGCAATAGCGGTAGACAGCGTTATCTCGACGTCGAACGGAAGCCAGGGAGAGCTCTGATAATCCGGCTGTATCCTATCTCGCGTACCGGTGAAAAGGTGGTGCAAGGGGAAAAGTACTCAATGCGAAGTGACTTCATGTTTGTTTAGGTCGATGAATAGATCGTTGGAAACAGTCTTCAATGCGACTCTGACTCGGGCGCTCAAACTTCGCGACCTCAATCGTAAAGCACCTTCAGAGGCCCAGCAATCGGAGTCCGGTCATTGTGGGAGGATAGTCGACGTCGACTTCACCCACAGAGCTCATGACATTCTCACAGCGCCGGAGTGTGACTGCTGTGCAAGTCTGGCTGTTCGAAGCTTAAAGCCGTTTGCAGTCAAGTCGGGAGCGTTAAAGGTCTTCTTTCAATTTCGCAGCAAGTCACAGAATCACGAGGCTGTCACATAAATGCTCCAACGGGTGAACTTCGAGAGATATAAAAGGCGATGACTTGGTACAGATCATCGATCGTCATACTCGTTCTTTCATCCACCAAGCCCAACCTCATGAAGCTGACTCTCGAGCCAAGACCAAACCAGGAGCCAGCGCCCGTTCTCGACTGGTCGACTACCCCTCTGGCTCGCAAGTACAACCGATCCTACGCCAAAGTCATTGACGACCTCTTCAGCTCGGAAGAATGTGATGCTCTGATTGCGTTGGCGGAATCCGACGCAAAATGGGCTCAAGCGGCTGTCCATTATGGCCTGGAGGCGGACCAACAATACGTGGACACCGAATATCGCAACAGCGAGAGAATCCTGCGGTTCGATCATGACGCTGCAGCGGCCATCTTCCAACGCATCCTGCCTCACGTCCAAGAACTGATCGAGATTGAGGCTGGCAGTTCTTGGGCGACAATCGTCTCTGCTCCGGGTCGCATCAAAGGCACCTGGAAACTTGTAGGGTGAGCGAGTTTCGGACAACTTTTGGCAGCGCCTCAGGAACTCTAACTCTAACACCGGTTCGGTAGTCTGAACGAGCGCCTCAGCTACCTTCGCTATGGCCCAGGACACTACTTCCGAGAACATTGTGATGGTCAGCTGGAACTTCCTGATGGACGCAAATCGAGAGTTACTATCCAAATTTATCTCGGGAACGATGGTGTGGAAGGAGGAGCAACACGATTCCACGACTTGAGGTCCAAACGCGCGTTTGATGTTTTGCCGAAGAAAGGAAGGGTGTTGATATTTCAACAAAGAGGTCTCTGGCACAGCGGGGAGGATGTCGTCAAAGGATTAAAGTACACTTTGCGTAGCGACCTTATGTTTCGCCAAAGCGAGGAAGAGGCCCAGCCTTCAAAACGTCGCCGGGCACATACATCCAAAGAGTCCGGGACTTTCGAAGGAAGTCAAGGTACGCCCATTTGCTCCCTTTCCTCTGTATCTTTGGCTTATATACCATTTCAGAACCAGACCCAGCATCTCAAGCTGATGAAGACGACCCCGGGAGCGAGCAAGAGGCCCAGCCATCAAAACGTCGCCGAGCACGAGCAACTCGGACCATCAAGGTCAGCTCTGATAACGAGGAAGATGCCCCACCATCGAAAAGTCACCAGTCACGCAAATCCAAGGGCTCCAGGAGCAGGTCGGGTGCTGTTGGGAAAGTCTGAGTGCCAGAACTCGTATTATTTATTTTTATGCCCACTAGACCCTTATATCGATAACCGTTACATCCTACATCCTATTCAAATTTCAGCGTCACCTTTACTGCTATTTTACTGTCCTTACCACGTATATACGATGCAAGCTAGTTCTCAACAGTTCTTTTACCTCAATGGATCAACCGATTCAATACCTCGTAAAACCCAAGTTGAATGCCCGGTTCAACCATGGGCACAACGCGGTTTCTCCCCTGGTCCCAACACGGCATACCCAGGGCAAAGAACCATGGAGACCCCAATAATTCAAACAGGTTTCAATCCATTTAACTAGGTAAAAAAACACGGTGATTCACCCCGGAAGAAACAGACAGGAAAACCGTGTATGAATCTGTGCTATATACATGGGAGACCTATAGCCTAAAACAGGGTTGTTCCATGGACGATAACCCGGAGCAAGGTCTATAGTGCATGTGGCTACAATTGGATGCTGGGATCGCCGTACCCGAGTTAAACGGCCCTCGGAGTATTAATCAATCATATGTCATTATTTTGGAATTGCAACAGGAAGGAGTCGCGTTACCTATCACCCAGAAGTTGGAAGGTATTTACATCGAACTGGAATTGATAACAACTAGGATTAATCCTACTTCCTCTCCCTGGAAGTCGTGAAAAGGGACGGTTACGATATTACAGTACTTTGCGACTAGCACAGCTTTGGTGCAGTGAGCGATTGATGAAGGAGAAAATTCAAGAGCAAGGACGACAGACGGAGAGGATGCTAGCACGCAAGCAATTGGAAGGCGATTGTTAGGATCAGGGAGCGTCGACCCTCAATATGTGCCACATATTCAGAAGACAACCCCATCCTGACGAACCTGTCTCAAAACCGCTCCAGCAAAAGCACGGATTGCCTCTTCGTAGCGGGCTTCCTCTTCTTTGGATGGAGCCTCCGCCGAACCAATCTCAACCACCCTGGCAACAAGTTTGTCAACGAATGGATCAGGATGGGTACCTTGACCGACTTCGGCCTACATTCAAGTTGTCATCACTGTGAGCATATAGAACAAGGCATCGATATTCACCTCCTTGCTGCTACTCAAGCAGCTTTCAAAGAATGCCAGGTTTGCTTCTTTCTCAGGATTGGCGAGGACAAGTGCCGAGAACGCACTGATCTCTTCTTTACGTTCTTTGGTTACACGGAGAATCGCCGGTTCCTAGGGATGTGGTCTAGGGAGTCAGTACTGGAATCAAATATAGAAGGTAGTTCTGGTCGTCGGAGAATGACTTACATCGAGGTTCGAGATGACACTAACTTGCTCCATAGCGAATTTTGTGCTCTCAGATACCTACAAACCATCCGTTGTTCAGGAACGCGACGCAGAGTGAGCGAGGTGGCTAGAAACTTACGTGAATTTCGTCCGGCAACGCGTTCTCCTCGAAGACAGAGACGTCAGAGTTTGCTGCGTCTCCTGGGGCTTTGTGGGTTTCGAGGGCATCCTTGCTTCCAGCATCTTCGTTTTGTTTTTCGGCGCCGTCAGCTTTGGAATTCGCTCCTTCCAAGACTGTTTCCATTTCTTTCTTGAACTTTATGGCTGCTTGGAGAGCACTAAACTAAATAGAAGATATCAGTAACGTTACAAGTATTCGAAAGTGTAAGCAGCAAGAGTAACCTACGGCAAGAATGAGAGGAATACCCCTGAAAGACAGCCATGACCACTTTCTATACTGCGTGCCGCGTGCCATGCCTTTGAAGATTTGGAAGACCGTATCGGAATACCAGTAACAGTTGGCAAAAAAGAAATTATAGTCGGGTTTCTGGCGATGCACCTCCAAGAGTACTTTCGCAACGGATTGGAGATTGAGTGGTTCGAAGTGAAGGTTACGCATCAGAAGAGGATTGGGTACCTCCAGGTCACCTAAAGCTACTGGGCCGCTGCTACTACTAGCTGAGCCTCCTTGATCAACCCAAGGCCAGAAGCCAATAATGACTTGGTCCTGAGTATTTTGACGTTCCGCAAGGAGACGACGCCAACGATTGGTGGTTCGGTGACGGATGATGAGGTGGAGGTACTCGTGTTTGACGCGAGAATCGAGGTTCTTTGCGTGAGTGACGCTGATCACATCACAGTCGTTGTAGGGATCGGGGTTCTGGGAAAGGTAATCGAGGAAGTTGACGATAGGGACGGTGGTGACTGCCATGCTGTCTTGTTGCAAACAGTTCTGGTTGTTTCTGGTCTGAAGGTGACTTGGGGGATCTCGATTATATAGGTCCGAACGTGCTTGTACTTTTTAGCCTTACTGAACTGTTATCGGAGGCGATAAGAGCTCGGTCAAAGGTCTGGCTCGAGCCTGTAAATCATTGATGCGGATCGATCACTTCTAAGCGCTGAACACACACGCACCCTCGAATTACAGCAATATAACCTCCACGAATTCCGAGCCTCGTTATAATACCCCATCTCACCAAATCTAGAAGCCTAGATCTTCTGATAGCCCACCTATTCAATACGACCAAAGGAGGGACCGACCAATCATCGCACAGCGATACTGCAACGTTGCGGCGTCAGATAAAGCACGTTGTCGGGTGAATTGAGAAGGAAGATTCAGAAAGTTGAAATGAGGTCCAGCTTCAAGTTTGGAAGTATCAGCTGCCAGCTATTCGACACTGAGTCAACCTAGGTGGCCTTCGAATGTATTTGCACAGACAGCCGTTTGTTTCAAGTCATCGGTGCAGCTCGATATCTCGGGAGCAGAGTCCTCCCCAAGCCCTAGCAAGCTGACGCGCTACTTCAAATCCTCAATGGTCCAAGCAAATAGAAGGACCCTGTTAGTGAATACCCAAGTTCCAAATTGAATCGCGGATGCTATTTGAATGTAATAGAATGAGGCCAACCTAAGATGAGTAGCAGGGCAAGGGGCCGAAGTTCGGAGGAGAAGCGTGGGAATGTGACTGCTCTGGATGTCGGTCCCCAAGCTAGTTTTCTGTAGACCATTCTCCATCAATATCGAACAAAACCCTAGGCTCTCTCCGAAAGACAAACGAACGACCTCTCCACCGCTTTCATCTTCCCTACCCGATGTCATGCGACCCGGCCGGCACCATGCATCCCTCGGATGGTCAGGGTTGCCGAGCATGTCAAAGCCAGTCGAACGCTGCCCGTTCGGTCATTCAGATTTCCATTCCAAGATGTTCTTCCCTTCCTTCAAGTTCCCTTCTCCGTGGTGTGCACCTTCTTGCTTGGTTCGGTTTTGGACTTGGAGACTTGTTGATGTGCTTCGGGTTGCCGAGCAGGGAAAGCAATGTATGTGCCATCTCGTCTCTGGCTTCTTGTGTACTGTGCAGCAGGGCACTGCCTACGGTCGGGTCTGCTATTGAGCTCTTGTTTCAAAGCAAGGTCGCCTGAGCTGAGGAGGGGGAGAAGAGGAGAAGCCTCAGCCCATCAGCCTTCTTCTTCCTCCCCTCAGTGATCGATTGGCTGACTCTGAGGCGGGGACTCGTTCGTTTCAAAATTCTTTTCACTCCAGGCCACACCAGAGGAAGTCAAGCTTGCCAGTCCTCCGAGCATTTCCTCTAATCGAGATATCCACTGTACAACTAAATGACTGGCTGGCTGTAAGTAGACGCCATTCGACAGTCCATCGAATCCAGGCCATCTATAAATAATATGCCATACACCTTGGAATTTCCTTTCCATTCTAGGTTCGTATCAAGTACTCGGTCACACCAACACTGGGCCGCCGGCGATGGACATGTACAGAACTTGTTCGATTTAGGGCTTGTTCTCCGCAAGTTCTCCGCAATGTGTGTTTCACGGCCAGGGCCCCTGGGTATGGTTCCTGAATGTGCACATGCGTCATGTCCCCTGACATTCATAAAAGCTCAACAAAGTGTTCTGTTCAATCACCCACCAACAATCATCCCAGATATGTTTTGGAGCTCGATGAGTCGTGATTCGCGTATAAGCCTTCTTGCGCTCACCTTGTTCTTGTGGAGCTCGTGGCTCCACCTCGGCGTCCAAGCGAAGGTCTATCAGACCCTGGAAGAATTTGCTTCCTCTTCCGAGGTACAATCGAAATTCGACTTTGTGGTCATCGGCGGTTGGTACAAATTCTATCACGTTTCATCAGGTCAACGATTGCTAACTGCAATCTATGTTTGTTTCGAATGCACTACAGGTGGGACAGCCGGTTCGGTTGTTGCCAGTAGACTATCGGAAGAAGCTCGGAACCGTGTGTTGCTCCTTGAAGCGGGTCCAAAGCAAGTCTCGTCTGGGTCGAGGCTCCTTGTCGCACTCCCAGATTCAAATGTCTTTCGATTGACTAATATCCCGCTCGTTTAGCAATGAAGGCATCCAAGAAATCACTGTCCCGGGGTTATCCCTGGGAATACCCAGCACCTACAGCTGGAACTATACAACTGTACCTCAGACCTTCGCGAATAATCGGTCGATACCCTATCTGCGAGGGTACGTGCTAGGTGGTAGTAGCTCGATCAGTGAGTTCAGGGCTGCCCTGCATACCACTGTCGCGGTGCTAATGATGTTTGATTTAAATAATATAGATGCAATGGCATATACTCGTGGTTCGAAAGACGACTACGATCTCTGGGGAAGGGTGAGCGGAGACTCGAAGAAGTGGTCTTGGGATGCTCTACAACCTTGGATCTTCAAGGTAAGGCACCTCGAATCGTCCTAGTGATTCGTCAACTGACTTACCCACCCCTTTCCTTCGATCGACGACAGAACGAGAAATGGACTCTTCCCGTCGGCGGACGAGACCCTACAGGCCAGTACGACCCTCGGTATCACGGGAAGACAGGACCCATCCGCGTCGCCCTTCCTTGGAGTTCTCCAGACGAGTTTGATAGAAATTTCACGAGGAACGCCGAGGTTCAGCAAGAGTTTGACGAAATTCTAGATGGGAATACGGGGAAGCCAGTTGGGTTAAGTACGTGCTATATTCTCGTGCCTACGACTATTTTTCTCTGACGCCTCTCCTTTTTACCCGCTTCAACGTGCCATAATTTAGCCTGGATGCAGTATACGATCGGAGGTGGAGAACGCAGCAGTGCTGCCACGGGCTACGTGAGTACCCGGGCGAGGGCACGGCCCAACTTCAGTATCGTCGTGAACGCCCGGGTTCGTCGAGTTCTACCCACCACAGCGAAGGCTGGTGGAAGGCTGGACATCCGAACGGTTGAGATCGGTTCCTTACTTTCCAGTAAGTCATAATCCGAGGGTTCAGTCTACTTTTGTTTTTATTCCTCATTTTGTGACACCGACGTATTAGATACCGTGTTGAACGTAACAGCACGCAAAGAGGTCGTCCTGTCCGGAGGCACTTTCGAAACCCCTCACATCTTGCTCAACTCAGGGATTGGAGACAAAGCGCACCTCGATAGTGTTGGCGTGAAGACTATTCACCATCTCCCGGATGTCGGAAAGGGATTGTCTGACCATGTTTCATTGTTCACTACTTTTAGCATGAACGCTAATGCCACTCCGTACGTCCAGCGAGTCCCGTCTGATCTTCACTGTCCTCGATGAGGTTTTGTCTTTACATTGACATATCAATAGTGTTGACACAGCTGCTGCCCTCGCTCAATGGGAAGCCACTCGTACTGGGCCCATGTCCGAAGTCTACGTCGTCGCGAGAAGGTTTCTGTGGAGCAGGATTCCAGCGAACTCATCGTTGTGGATAAAACACCAAGATCCTGCGTCCGGTCCGAACACACCTCACATTGAGATTGACTTTGGCGTACGTACGAGTTCCTCCATTGTGACTCCTACTAAATTAGCATGCTGTGTCGTTGCTGACCCTATGGTGCATTTTATCATTATCTGCAGACACCTGGTCCTGCCTTGATCGCCGTCATCGCATTGACCACACCCAAATCGCGTATGTCTATCTGTCTTTCTTTTATTTTACTCCTCCGTGTCAAAATATCTATCTCACCGTTAACTCTTTGACAACCCAGGCGGGTCAATCAAGCTAGCCTCCTCAAACCCTTTCGACCCGCCCCTCATTGACATTGGCTACCTCTCCGACCCCTTCGACATCGAAGCTCTAAGCGAGGGTATCCGTCTCACAAAGCGTTGGTTCAGTGGGCCGGTATGGGATGGCGTGGTTACGGGGTACTCGGGCCCAGATCCAGATAACACCACAGTGCCAAGAAGCGAATACGAGAGTGCGGTGAGGGATCTGGCTGGGGTGTTTGGACATCCAGTCGGGACTGCCGCGATGTCCCGCCGGGGAAACGGTGCCGGCGGCGTTGTGGATAGTGAGTTGAAGGTGAAGGGCGTTGAGGGTTTGAGGGTTGTCGATGCTTCGGTCATTGTGAGTCTACTTTCATTTTTTTTGCTCGTTCATTGTTGGTCTTTTTCGATATGATGTTGACGGTCTGTCGGTCGGTCGTCCTTCCTCTCCAGCCGTACGTCCCGTCGGCACACACGCAGGCACCTGTGTATATCCTCGCCGAAAGGGCTGCGGATTTGATTCGAGCGTCGTGGTAGCGTAGTGATGCAGCATAACATGAGATTGAAATTACTGTACCGATCTGTAGATAGGCAACAGTAACGCATAACGCGCCCAATTTTTGTTGCTTATTTTTCGAAACGTAACGCGTAACGCTGACCCTGTTGCCAACTTTGCAAGTCAAAAAACACTTTGAGAATCAATCTTTTTTTCAGTTTGAAGCACAGTACATGAACTCTCTCTAACGTAGGGCATCGACCCAAGTCCTTCCATCCTCTGTATAGGCCAAAATCGTTGGCAGGCATGATTGCAGTAGGGGTTTGGAGCGAAAATCAATTTTCAATGAAATACATTGGCAATGAGCCCAATGTGATTATGTGAATCTATGCCTACTGCTTACTACAATATGTGTCTACTAAGCTTTTAGACAACATTCCGCCGCGGGTGTTGCCTAATCTTGGAAATATAACGCGTAACGCCAACCTCGTTGCCAATTTTGCAAGTGAGGTCGGGCGTAACGCACCCTCAGCTGTTGCCTATCTACAGATTGGTACAGTACTGTGGAGCCCAGCATGCCCGGAACATTATTCATCGTGATGTCTCTCCAAATAAAAGCCTTCTTGGCCCTCCTGACGTAGACGAGGGCGAATGAGTATTGAATGACCTCGATATTGCAGCAAAACTCAGTGCGCCTTTCCCCCAAATCCGTGCTCATATCAAGACGGTGAGAGACTGTCCATTGTACTTCTCAGCGCTCATAGTGATTGCCGTCGATCAGGGAACTCGTATGTTTCAACCCCTCATGGTGCTGAGAACCTATCAATTTAAACAAGACTTCATTTAAGCGCACGACGACCTCGACGACCTCGAATCTGCCTTTTGGGGTTTCTCTTATCTGATCCTCACGTATACAGCCAACTGCAAGCGACTGGGAGCCGTCAGGAATTATTTGCAGGATGGCCTGTCTGATTGGGGTCAACATCCCTCTGTGGCCTTGAAGGCTAAGTTAGTTTTCCTCAGCGATAAGAGCGCAGACCTCGATAGTGCAGTTCCAGACACAAAAAGGCTATGTCCCCCTAATTTTCAACGGCTGAGGGCAGTGATTGAACCTACCTTCATGTGATCAATTCGGTGTCCAAGTAGTACTGTACTGTATCAGCTGGCTACCTAACTGAAAATCGCGATAACGTTTGAAATCAAACATTTTTACTTCCTCTCCGCTTCCGTTTTGACTGAAGTTATGAAATGATTAGGATTAGCCTCTTTATAGACGACGCGTGGGTCTCGCAAGGTCGAAACCCCACATAGCCCGGTGGGTATACAAGATTCTATTCAAAAATTTGCGTTATTTAACATGCAAGGTCTTGTTTGTAGTAACCAAACCAACCGCACGAAATCATTCCAAATTGCGCCCATCAGTTGGCAGCACTGACATGCGGGTTGGCTAGAGAAAAATGCGTAGCAAATGAGGCTCGTTGGTTGATTCTGAAATGTAATCAAGTTACTCACGAAGAGTCTTCAATCTAAGCTCGGCGAGGTCATCTTCCTGAGTCTTCTCGTCAGGAGTGTGCATGTCTTCTGCGTGATATGAATGTGCAAGTCAGTCCACTGCGGTAGAGTATGTGACAATTACCCACCCCCTCGGAACCTGCATCTGTTCTCCTTAAAGTAGCGACAGTTGAACAGATAGGGGCATTTATGTGCAAAGAGACAGTCATCGCCGTCAAGACAGACTTTTCCTGATACGTACTCGTTAGTGCTGTTCGCTCAGTCAATGGGGCCGAAATTAACCTTTTATGAAAGTTTGGCAAGGTTCATTTCTCTTCGAGTGGGCTCGTAGTATATCTAACTCGTCCTGTTTCAATTCGTAATCATGACGATACTTGCACTTGCACCCCGAGGCGGACAGATAATGGCCGAAGCAGATTTCCGGATACCCTATATCCATAAACTTGTGAGTTAGCTATAACGTTTGAAATTTGTTGGGTAATAAGACGAGAGGGTAAACTTACGGCGCACCAGATTCTATAGCAACGCAGGTTAGCTATCTCTCGATGAAAGTACATATTAGCGTGAAGACGTACCTGACCCGCGCCAAATCCGGGAGTTGCAGGAAGTTGTACCTTGATCTCGGGACTGGAAGGTGCGTTGGTTGGTAAGGTGAGGCCCAAGACTGGTGTCCCGGCTAAAGAGGGCCCTCGGCCACGACCCTTTCGGCGGTTGACAGTGGTCCACTCCTCCGGAGATCCTGGAGGAGTTTGAGAATTTGGGATCTCCACTGCTAATATCCCAGGAGTCGCCGTGACGGGCTTTTCAGGAATGGTGATCTTATCAAAGGTGAAAAGGTTCTCGATAGGAAATATAGGTAAATCGAGCTCGGCAAATCTGTCCGCATCTTCATCATAGGTTTTGAGGAGAACCAACTTGTCTTTGTATCCGGACGTAATGTGTGTACGAAAGATAGTTTTGTATCCACCGACGTCAGTACCTGCAGGCACATTAGTATGTGGAACATTGCTGTAGCGACCGCTAGGCCACTTCGTACCCGCAAATATAATTTTCTCCGTCTGAGGAAGGCAGATCTCATCTTCTATGAGTGCTATAAGAACGGTGAGAATGTACTCGTTGTAAGTGTAAAGCAAATTAACCTGTTATTTTCGCGTATGCTGCGTCCTTCTCCCCACCTACGTCGACAATCATAAAGCGCTGATTTGCTTGGCTAAATCCAACCATAAAATCGCACAAAGTCCTAGCTGCCAGGGGTTTTGAGGAGGAACGTAGTGTGTCGGTGAGACGGTGCCTGTTCAGAAAGACATATGCCCACAATTGGCGACCCTCCTGGTTACCTAGATATTGCCTAACGCCCGTCGCCAACTGTAGCCCAGCGTCTCTTCCACCTATTATACCATTGGCGATGAGATCAAGGTTAAAGACAGCGCCATCTTCATCGATGTCGATCAGGACGACAATGCGTTTTAGCTGAGTTACAGAGACACGATGTTAGAAATGAGCAAAAGATACCGCCAATCGAACACACCCCTGGTGGGTTTGATCGGCCTTCATCTACGGCTCCTCCTCTTGAAGTAGAAAGTTCCAATCGTATGCGACCGATATCATCTGAGATTGTAAGGGATGAGCACTGAGCTGCAGTCGAACCCCTCAATTGCGGGATCTAGCACCTTTCATACGCGTGTACATGTTGGCCCTATGAGATTGGTCAGCAAAGACAACAGGTATGCAAGAGCAAGTCAACTCACAGCTCATTGACATCAGAGGTGCTCGATGGCAGCCCATGTTCGTTTTTGTTCAGCATTGAGTCGAGTTGGGACGTGGAGGATATCTAGACACTGGTAAGGACGATGGTGACGCGGACATTTCCCACTGCGGCCAAGGCACGTTCAAATCACACCCCTCCTTCCATTATCTCAATTTGGTCTGGATTGGTGGCAGATGGAATAGGCGTCTGACATGAGATCCTTCGTCTGCAAAGTCATAGCCAGCCGAAGGATAGAAGCTCACTTCATATCAATCAGTCCAGTAGGCTTCCCTCGACCGGATAAGAACTTGGTACAGTCAAACTCCCCGCTGACTCGATTCAAAGGTTCTGATTTATCTGGACAGGTTATCGGCATACGTGCTCCAATACTGGACCTTAACCCTTGGAAAACGATGCAATGCGAGCTGAATGCCGAGTTTCACTCAAATCTTCCAAGAACGCAGAAGATGGGGGCGCGTATCGGAGAGGATAGAAATTGAGGTGTTTGCTCCTACTCGGGGATCCCGTCGAACATGGGAAGCGGAATATTTAGGGCATCCTCGTGTAGGTAGCACGGCACGGAAGAAGACGTGTGCATTCAGTCCCCTTCTTTACAACAAAGTACTTAGGTCAATATGGGCGACTTGAGGCCGGTCATGAGACTGATAGACGCCCAACTAATGAAGACCACGAGGCGGATGGACCGATAAGGTACCACGTGTTTGCCACCAGATCTCACAGCCCGACTCCAACCATCGTAGAAGCGCATCTCATAGCGAGGGCCCAGGGTTTCCAGTGACAGGCGCTGATTCCAGGGGTTGCATTGTAAGCATTCCAGCGCTGAGTCCGTTCGGAAACTCAGATCGCCCGGTGCATACCGACTATCCGATTCGAAGCTTTTTACTATCCAATAGGACCTCTTGTGTAGAGTAGAGAAACCAACTGTACGATAACATTCCACACGTCCGTCAATTGGCGGCGTTAAAATCTGGATCGTTGGCTGGCGACAAATGCATAGCACATGAGGCGAGTTGGTCGGGGCTGAGATGTAAAGGCTTTACTCACGGAAATTCGTCAAATTCTCAAGCTCAGCGCCGAGGTCATCCTCCTGAGGCCTCTCGTCAGGGGTGTGCATGTCTTCTGCGTGAGATAAAATGGCAAATTCAGCCCATTGCGATAAAGCATGTCATGATTACCCACCCCCTCCAAACTTGCATCTGTTGTCTCTAAAGTAGCGGCAGTTGAGCAGATAGGGGCATCTATGTGAATAGAGACAGTCGTCGCCGTCGGGACAGACTTTTCCTAAGGCGTACTCGTCAGCTCTACTCGCTCAGTCGAAGGAGCCGAAAAGCATACCTTTCATAAGATCTTGGCAAGGTTCGTTCCTCTTCAAGTGGGCTCGTAGTATATCTCGCTCGTTTGATTTCAACTCGTAGTCATGACGATACTTGCACTTGCATCCCGAGGTGGACAGATAGTGACCGAAACATATTTGCGGGTACCCTATATGCATAAGTCTCTCGCTTAGCCATCATGTTGAAACTTGTTGGGTAATTAGATAGGAGAGAAACTTACAGCGCAGCAAATCCTATCACAACACAAGTCAGATGTCTTACAGTGAAAGCGCACGTCGATTGGCATACTTACAAAGCTGTGGCCATTTTGGCGTCCACCAGCCGATAAGCTTGGAGATCCTGGAGGCGTTTGAGAATTTGAGATCTTCCCTAGCGGCACCCGGGGAGTCGCGGTGCTGAGCCTCTCGAGCTTCTCAGGATCGAAAAGGTTTTCGATAGGAAAAATATCTAAACCGAGCTCTGCAAACCTGGCAGCATCTTCATCATAGGTTTTGAGGAGAACCAACTTGTCTTTGTATCCGGATGTAATGTGCGAGCGAAAGATGGTTTTGTATCCACCGTCGTGAGTACCTACAGGTATATCAATATGTGGAGTGTTGCCACAGCAAGAGCTGGATTGCTTTCGCACCTGCAAATATGATTTTCTCCGTCCGAGGAAGACAGATCTCGCCTTCTATAAGTGCTATAAGGGTGATGAGAATGCACTCAGATTCTTCCAGAGTATAAAGCAAGATAACCTGTTATCTTCGCATCTGCTGCCTCCTTCTCACCGCCTACATCAATCATCATAAAGCGCTGGCTCGCTTGGCTGAAGCCAATCATAAAATCGCCCAACATCGCCGCAGCCTCGAGATTTGTGGCACGCAGTGTTTGCGTGAGACCGTGCTTGTTAAGAAAGACGAAGGCCCGCAATTGACGACCCTGCTGGCCGTGTAGATATTTCGTAACACCAGCCACCAACTTTAGCCCAGCTTCTCGTCCGCCTATTATTCCTTTGGCGATGAGGTTAAGGTCGAAGACGGCCCCATCGCCGTCGATTAAGATGACAATGCGTTTTACCTGAATACAGAGACACAACGTGAGGAAGAAGTCAAAAATGTTGTCAATCGCACGCACCCCCGGTGGGTTTGACCAGCCTTCATAACGCTTTCCTCTATCGATGGTTTCTCCTCCCGAAGTCGAGAACTCGACAGTGCGATTGGTATCAGCTGAGATCGCAAGATCTGAGCTGCGGTCGAAAACTCTCAGTTGTGGGATGTAGCACCTTTCGCAAGCGCACACAGATCATCGCTATGATCCCTCAACGAGGTCGCCAGGTATGCAAAAGAGTAAGTCAACTCACGGCTCATTTACGTCAGAAATGCTTGATGGTTCGAGCGACATTGGGTCGGGTCGGGATGTGGGAGGCATCTGCCAGTGGGCACTGATAGAGATAGCGGCGAGGACGGTGGCGACGCGGGCAATTTCCGCTCTCAGCCATGCACGTTAGGTATCACGCTCTCACAGCCTGGCTCGATTTGGTCCCGATTATAAGTCAAGACAGGCGTCTAACATGAGAACTYTYTYATCTRCTTGAAAGTGSATCGTAGCCAGACGAATGATACAAGCTCACTGCCTATTAACCAATCCAGTATAACTCCCTCGACCGGATTTGAACTTGGTGCCGACTCTTCGTCGTTGGAGCCGCCCAGTGATTGAATAATACAAGGCCTGCCTCGCTTCGCTATGGCCTCAGGTAACAGGGATATGACTAAGTTTGGAGTCCAATTATAGCTTCCGTAAATACATAGGTAAGGGTCGGGATAATTCACCAGCGTGCAATTGTCACGGTCAAGGTTTTCTAGGGATGGAAAACCGACTTAAGAACGAGGGACAACGATGGGGGGCAAGAATGAAAGGAGTTGATTCGACGAGGAAAGCTACAAAGAGCTAGCTACGAGGTATATATAGGGAGCTCCAACCCGGAGCTTGACTTGCGCACGGACTTGCGCGCGGAGCTATGGACTTAACCGTCACAGCGATGAACAGGTATCCTACCTTCTCCAGTTCTTCATACTTTCCACACAACAGTACCTGGGTCAAAAATGCCAAGCGTCCTCTATTGCCTTCTCGACCAAACGATTAAACCGCGCAAGCGTGGCAAGCTTCCCAAGGAGAGTCACCCGTGAAACCGATCTACCACTCCGCCAAAACACTCCGGACGCAATCCTAGTTGATCGCAGACGACGCAAAATGGAATGGCTGAAGATTCTGCGCACTGGCTTGCAACAATACCAGGGGCACTAAAGATGAAGGATACAGGAAGATTAACTTACGGTCCAAGGTTTAGAAAAGACTGCGCGTGCTGAATGGTGACATCTTGAAAGAGCTCGCAGAGGGGATCCAGCCGCCTTATATGCAATGCTGAGCACCGGATAAGATTCAACTCTTCGATAATGCGGATCCACAGCGCCGCGAAAGGGGTGGATCTTGACTGGACTTCAAAATGTGCGAGTACAAAATATCGAGTTGTTTGAGTGCTTTTGAATCCACTTTCGTTCCCATATGTAAAATAGCTTTTAGCGAGGCCTTCGGAGGCTCTCGGTAACCTTTTTCGAGAAATTGGATGAGGTTGAGGGGTGAATGAATTGAACAGAAGCTTTCTCCACCAGAACTTGAATTGCTCCCGGTGGTGGACACGAGGAGGAAGGTTGTATCTACGGTGAAGTCGGTTAAAAACTGGGCCTCCAAGTAGAGGATAACGGCGTTGTACTCTTCGTGCAGATCAAATTCCTGGCGAAGGGGTGGGATTGCTTTCCGGATCGAAGATTTCACGGAAAACGCGGTCTGGACAACTGGCAACGAGGATACGGAAGGGAAAGGATGGATCCAACGACGCTATTCGAAGAACTTGGAGGATCTCCAACTGGTCCTGTTCGTTCGTTCGTGCGAGATKGGGCCTACTWGATCCATCCTGATNNATTGTTCAGCCTCGCATTCGTCCAGGCCGTCGATGATGATAACTCCCAATAAATCAGGCCCGTCAGGACAATCT
>SDEE01000365.1:0-47844 GCA_004126415.1 Candolleomyces aberdarensis
AAGGATTGATCATGCCACGCACAGCACAACGTCGCCAGTAGCCGTAAGGCGCTTGTTATTTCTGTTTGCATGATGATAGGCGCGCGCGTGCGCCGCGGCCAAACTTCCGAGGTGAAGCTTCCAACCCCCATATCTCAGCAACGGCTGCACATAAAGACACGATTTTAGATGCGTTAGAAACGCCTCAATGAGTAAGGATGCGCCCCAGTAAACGCAGGCAGACCGAAATACGTCCGAATACAATAAAGGAATCGCCAAAACTCGCGAACGCCGTGCCCTAGAAATCACCGTGCTTGTGTTCTGTTTGCATTCTCACTGGGCGAAGCCACGAGAGGGACGATCGATTCAAAACAACCGTGGTATTGGCAAATCGTATGTATGCATACTCTGATCAATGAGATACTCGCGCTTGAAGTAGGCACGTAGGTGAAAGATTCGCCATACACGAGAGCTGTGAGTGCACAGGTGGTAAACCAGGCAAATCCTTGGACACAATCGTCCGTGGAGACTAGATGGAGGAAAAATGAGTAAACTGGGACGTGCATCGAGTAGGAGGAAGGTCGCACTATTGGTTTGGGCAAATCGCTCTTCCCGGTTCTTGAGGCAGTTCATTTCGCCAATGATCACCTTTCGTTGGCCTTTGATTTTGAGCATTTCGGTTTCGAGGTCAGAAAGGGATTCTTGGATGTCAGTAGCCCTGTTGAAAGACATGAGAACAAGGGACCGGGAATGAGGACTGTCCGCAAACGCACTTGTAATCCACAGCGTCAGCACCAATATCGACGTCCAAGTCCACGATAGAGAAAGCTCTTCGAAGCCTGGTCTGAGCTCACATCTACAAGCAACCAAAACGAAACAAATTAGCAACGGTACAAGAACACATAGGAGCTCAGAGAACACGTACCTCCTTCAATATGATTCTTCAACCACACCCCAGGCTAACCCTCCGCACGAGCCCGAGTTCACGATCTCGATTTCCATTCTTTGATTTTGGCCTTTCCAATGTTCGCTGTCACGATCACTAGCTGGTTCTCGTGCGCCTAATTCCAAACGAATTCGCATTAGAGTAGCGGGATGCTGACATGGAAAATTTGAAAGCTCAGGTTTTTGGTGGCGAGCATAGTAGGAGAAGACCGAGCAGCGAGAGGGCGAGGAAGGAGGTTACGAGAATTCCTATCGAATATGGTATCGCCTCCAACGAATTACGCATAGTGTCGGGATGACCGTTAGCAGAGTGTACCTACGCTATTTGACAATGAGCCGTTGCCGGGTGAGAAGAGTGGAGTGGGGCGAAAGAGCACTCACAAAAGAAGACCAATTGTCACCACAGACTTCGATGTTTCAAATCGACTCTGTATCCATAGAATGCCGTAGCAGCAGCAACGAAAAACGCTCAAACCTCCCAAGCCAGTCTGACGTCGGTGTGGGTACATTTGCTTGAACAGTTTGGGCCGTGATCGGAACTGCGAGGGTGAAGAGAGAACATCAGCAAACAAGGCTCGTTGTAGCCTGGATCGGGCTATTCAGGGTGACAGATGAGTGGGGAAGATCGCGCTCATGGCATCCACCTCCCCACACGACCTAGTGGTCAAATCCCAGAAGCCTTCCTTCCAGGCCGCAGACTCCGGACGTACCTGCTTCACGACATTGCAAGCATTCTTCCGCTCCGCACATTCACCTCCTCTCTGTCCGGTGCAGGAATTGTGACCGCCAAAGGTCCCAGGCCGGTCCGCAGGATCAGGACTCGGTGAACGAGCCTTTGTCGAGGGTACTGCTGCTTTTGTACGCGCGATATTTTCTAGCCAGACCGCGCCTGTACGCTCACGTTGAATACGGTGTTCGTTCGGGCGAATATGGAACGAGTATTGAGGAGCTCTGGTTGGGCAGAAGGCCAGGGTCATACGGTGAGGGAGGGAAAGGAATGGATGGACGTAATGATGTCAATGGTCGAATTTCAGGAGCACGTGGCAGCCATCTCGCGTCCCATTATCTTCGAGTCCACCTTCCACCTTTCCGTCACGAAGATATGTTTTCTGATGTCCAACGACCCCGGAATATGTCATTCTCGGTCCTGGAGCACCGTATTACATTCCCCGACTGGGGAGTCTTTCCTAAACCTAAAGCTGAAGCGCTGGAGCTCCAATGGCTATCGCAAGTGTCAGGCTGAGTCGGACTCACCCAGGACCGTGCATGACCCAAACAACGCGTTCCCTCTAGTATCCGTTCTGCCGTCTACTCTCCATCTTCCTTGCAACGTCGTCGATGTCGTTAGGCATTGATACCAATTCACTACGTCGTATTCTGCGCGCGCCCGACCTTCGTCCATAGCCAGCGTCCTCAGCATGCCACCGTGCCTTTCGACTCTGGGTTGCACTCATATCTGTCGCCTCATGTGGCTTTATTAGTTTTACATTGAAACTCGGTATGTCCTATGTGTGACATGTTTGACATGGCTTTGTACTCACAGGATAGCCTTCGCGTTGCACAGTACTTATCCTTGTCTTTTCTCCACTTCTCCCCTCTTTCCCTCTTCTACCCCCGTTCAATTTCACCGCGATACCTCTTGAATGGCGGAGGCACCCTTGCACCTCGACAACTTCTCTGGCGCTCGTCATGTTCAACTGGGACAACAAACCATGAACTTTATCGCTGGAAATCAATACCTTTCAAATGGAAGGAAAAGTGAGTGAATTTTGTAGAACATATCTATGGCTATTAAACCCGAGCCTTTAGACCTCATTGTCCGGCTTAACCCGATTGTCGATGCCTCTCACACTCGAGATCGAAGAAAGTCTCCCCCTGACTCGGCATGCTTTCCTGGAACGAGGGAGGACGTTATCCGGGGAATACAATCCTGTGCCGACCTCGAAATTGTGCTCAGCGAAACGCCGGTTGTCCACGTCTACTGGTTTCACGGATTCGCAGGAGGTGGCAAATCCGCCATCTCGCTGGAGATTGCAAAGATATACGCTGGCTCTGGGCGCTTGCTCGCAAGCTACTTCTTCTTCCGCAATGCAGGAGACAGGAGCCGGATGGACAGGTTCGCAGTGACATTGGCGGCTCAAATGGCGGCTGCGGTGCCTGCCACCGCCTCGTTCATTAAGGCTGCCCTGAAGGCCAACCCAGGCTTGCTCACACAAGGCGTTTCCTTGACTGTGCAGCTKGAGCAGTTGGTTTATGAGCCATTTCAAGCTGCTTTGAAACGAGGACTTATTGTCAAGGCCCTTGTCAAAGGGCCTTTCCTTATCGTCGTGGACGGACTCGACGAATGCGAGGACAGGCAAGGGGTAGTGACTTTCATCGACCATATGCTCGACTTCTTCAAGAAACACCCCTCCATTCCCCTCCGCTTCTTCATCGCTAGTCGGGTGGAGGAACACATCCGTACTCGGCTGGAAAACGATGGGGTTCTGTTAGGCAACCTCAACAATCACTCGGCTGACGAAGACATCGAAATGTTCCTACAAGCGTCGTTTCAAGGCGCAGCGAATAACGACCGCGTCGTACAAGAATATATTCGAATGCACGGAGAATGGCCGACGAAGTCACACATGAACAGGTTGATCTGGCACATCAAAGGATCCTTCGTCCTGGCGTCGACAATTTTCAAATTCATTGTCCAGCCTGCAACGGAAGAGGACCCCTCAACGCCTATGGACCGGCTCCCACTCGCCCTCGAGATGAATGGTCTCGATGGCCTGTACGCTCAAACCCTCGCGCGCTCGCAAAAACTCCCCCATTTCCGTAACATCATTTCCACCATTGTGCTCCTTGACTGGTTACTCCCGATTGTTGGGATAGCTGACCTTCTTGGCATAAAAGCTTTCGAAGTCGTTCACGTTCTGCTGAACCTCCAAGCAATTGTTCATATTCCTGGAACTGACGAGCAGGGCGTCGTGACGCTATGTCATACGTCCCTTCGTGACTTCCTCACCACCGAAAGTCGATCGGGGTGTTTCTTTGTGCCACCCTCATTCCATCTCCATCTGTCGTACTATTGCTTTGTCGTCACCTACGAAGAGACCAATAGGCCTGACTATGATTATCGAACGTTCCATGTCTATGACCACTGGGAGAGATTCGCCGAACCAGAAGCCTGCGACTTGATCAATGAGATTCAGTTGTTCAAGGCTCAGGCTTGTCAATCTCTGCCTGTCATGAGACTGCCCTATCACACTTTCCTCTGCAGCCTGCTCTTCTACTCTCTCCCCCTGCCTAACTCCCAAATTTCTGTTGGTTTGTCCTACCTACTCACTGAATGCGCCGAGCAATTAGCGCTGGCGGTCGAATGTCCTGGCCACCGCATTAAACTCTGGCTGGAACATGTGAATCCCGTTTTCTCCGCCTTTTCAAATAGCACGCAGACAGATCAATTCACCGAGCACACTTTCGGGGTGCTACAACACAACTTACAACGTGCATCAAACGCTATTCATGCTAATGTAGTTCTTTCGAATTTCATTCTTCCATTATTTCATATAACTGAAGCACTTCGTTAGTTTCCAGAAATTCTAAAGCGTCAGCCTCGCTCAGCTGGAATGCAACGCGAAAATACTGATACGCACGAGGTACGAGCCTTTGGCCCAGAGCTCCAGGATTACCATGATGATAATTATGGCCTCCAGTATCCGTGCATCCGATTCGCGTCAGGCAGAGATATTTTTAGTGTAAGTCGCCGATTGCTGAATGCTGGAAATGTCAAAGCCATTGAATTGCCTTGGAAAAGGCACTAGAATGGATGGTGGCTCGTGCTCAAATCGAGTGGGCAGAATTGAAGGAAACACCACGACCTCCTTTGAAGCTTTCCATAATTCATGACCCGGGGGACTGCGATCGCGGACTCAGTATTAGGTTTGACCAACCTTGACGGACAGCAACAATACTAGCGACGACCGGTATGATTGTCCTTTACGTGAGTCAGAAGGGTACTGAGTGTTGTACTTCTCACCAACAGCTGCGATGCGACACGCCAATAGAGAGTCACCCATTAATCTCCCGCACCGACATCGGGCTCAAGTGTCCTCAAAGAAGAAAGGTTTGCCTCCGCCGCGGGTGGACGAGATGGATGGAGCATCCGAGCTCGGAGGGACAGTTATTAGCTAGAGGGACTTCCAGTCTGAAGATATGTAGATCAACGGTGTTGGCAGATAATAACGAAACCACTGGCTCGTCATTCAGTGAGGCAATATGCAAACAAACACCTCTATGAGTTATTGTAGACGTACACAAAAGCGTAGTCATAATTAGCGAAGGGACAGGGAACGATAAGATAGCTAACACCGCCGGGAGCTCGTTGTTGGGAGGTAGACCGAATCGATAGTGAAGAAGTACTAGCGGGGAACGCGTCGAACAGTGATGCCAAATTTCAAAAGGTGGAACCGTCTTGGGTGAAGACAACACACTCAGCCTGTGCATGTATCAAGTGAGCTCAGGAGGTAATAGAGTCGACTTGATGTGGCGACTGTCTCATACATTCTCGAGACCGACCATGAGAGGAACTTTCATTGACATAATGGATGGGTTGAGAATAAATATAAAATCGACATTCCATGGAAACGCAATGATAACCGACTTTCGCCAACTTGAATCGTATTGGCGTGGAGGTAGACGCCTCATCCTCGTACATTTCACTGCATTTCTTGAGTTGCGAGGGTGCACAAATTATTCTAGGGTGTGCGTGTACTTGGAACGACGTGAGAGGTCTTGGCGGAGAGGAACCTCGAGGTCGGCTTTTCTTCGTTGGCTGAGGCCCGAGTGCTGATTTTTGGAGGACTGTTTAGCATGTCACCTTCGACAGGATTTCGCTATACCCTGATCGCGAGCAGGCATGTTGCTAAAATTCGCTAAATTGGGCTGTCAAGCTGCCACATTCCTCTGGGGCGAATGTAGAAATCGACCTGCGGATCCAAGCCACTTACATAGAGCTGTTGAGATGTCATGGCAGAGGGAAGGAATGAGGTGAGTCGCTAGGATCGGGACATTGTATCGTCCATTCGCTCCGAGCACGTTGAATTTCTACTTAAAAACTTGAAGGTTATTCAAAGTACTGAAGTGCTGACTTTTGGGAGACGGGGACTCAGCATCAGGCCTCCAATTGTTTAGATCACCCGCGTGGTCCAAACAATGTGTTCTCTATTCCGAATCCCAACTCTACGTACCTCTAATGATGTACGTTGACGACTGTAGCCTCTACGTATCATCGTCATCGCTGGAAATCAATATCATCTTGCTTCCCTGCTTGAAAAGCCTATATGCGGGTGGACTTGGGGTGGACCGATGGCTAAAGGCAGCAGGACTGGCAGGAGACCTTGATGTTATATATACATATGGGGTTTAACCCCGTTGTCAACATGTCAAAGTTGAAACCCCTGATTGCTCGGTCTGCTCGGCTGTGAGCCCTCATCTTGTTGCAGGCAACGCAGGCACTCTTCTTTGATTTCTCTCCCAGCCCATCTTCTACCCTGTTCAATATCTCACAGCAACGCTTCTTGGATGGCGGAGGCACCCCTGCACTTCGAGAACTTCTCAGGCGCTCGTGGTGTTCAAATAGGACAACAAACCATTAACCTTATTGCTGGAAACCTGTACCTTTCGAATGGGAGAGGAAGTCAGTAAGAAGTCCATTGAGATCATCTCTATAATTGCTAAGAACTTGGCTTAATTACAAGACCTCATTCTTCGACTTAATCCGATTTTTGATGCCTCTCACACTCGAGATCGAAGAACGTCTCCCCCGGACTCGGCGTGCTTTCCTGGAACGAGGAAGAGTGCGATCCAAGGAATAACATCCTGGGCCAACGCCATGATTGTGCCGAGCACCAGGACCGTTGTTCATGTCTATTGGTGTCATGGATTTGCAGGAAGTGGCAAATCCGCTATCTCGCTGGAGATAGCAAAGATATACGCTGGCTCCGGACGCTTACTTGCAAGCTACTTCTTTTTCCGCAATGCAGGAGATAGAAGTCGGATGGACAGGTTTGCAGCGACATTGGCCGCTCAAATGGCGGCGGCTGTGCCCGCCACTGCCTCGTTCATCGAGGCTGCTGTGGAGGCCGACCCAGGCTTGCTCACCCAAGGCGCTTGTTTGACTATGCAGCTGGAAAGGCTAGTTTACGAACCGTTCCGAGCTGCTGTAAAACGAGGACTCGTCGTGAAGGCCCTTTTTAAGGGGCCTTTCGTCATCGTCATTGACGGACTCGACGAATGCGAGGACAAGCAAGGGGTAGCGACTTTCATTGATCATATGCTCGATTTCTTCCAAAGACACCCTTCCATTCCCCTCCGCTTCTTCATCGCTAGTCGGGTGGAGGAACACGTCCGTACTCGCCTGAAAAACGATGGCGTTCTCTTAGGAGATCTCGACAGTCACTCGGCTTACAGAGACATTGAAATGTTCCTACGAGCATCATTCCAGGGCGTGGCGGTTAACGACCGCGTCATACAAGAATACGTTCGAGCACGCGGGGAATGGCCGACGAAGTCAGACATGAACACGCTGATCCAGCACATCAAAGGATCCTTCGTTCTTGCATCAATTATTTTCAAATTCATCGTCCAGCCTTCAACGGAAGGGGATCCCTCGACACCTATGAACCGCCTCCCACTCGCCCTCAAGGAGAATGGCCTCGATGGCCTGTACGCTCAAACCCTCGCTCGCTCGCAACATCTCCCCCATTTCCGCAACATTATCTCTACCTTCGCGTTCCTTGATGAACCACTCCCGATTGTTGGGATAGCGAACCTTCTTGGCATAGAAACCTTCGAAGTCGTTCACGTCCTTCTAAAYCTCCAAGCGATTGTTCATGTTCCCGGAASCGACGRWCAGGGCAACGTGACGCTATGTCATACTTCCCTTCGCGACTTCCTCACCACCGAAAGTCGATCGGGATGCTTCTTTGTGCCACCTTCATTCCATCTCCATCTGTCATACTATTACTTTTCTTTAAGCTTCCAAACAGGTCCTCAGACTGTCGGTCCCCTCGGGTGGCAAAATCACTGGATAGCATTCGCTAAGCCAGAAGCCTGCGACGTCATCAATGAGATTGAGCGGTTCAAGACTCAGGCTCGCCAATCTCCGCATGACAATAGACTGTCTCATCACGCTTTCTTGTGTAGTCTGTTCTTTTTCTCCCTCACTCTAGACAACTCTCAGATCTCGGTCGGGAAGCCGTACCTACTCGTCAAGTCTATCGAACAACTAGCGCTGGCGGCGGAATGTCCCGGCCGCCACACTAGACTCTGGCTAGAACCCGCGTTTTGGATTCCCCTCTTTTTTCGCGACACAGAGGAGATAGGGTTCACTGAGCACATTTTCGGAGTCTTACGACACTACCTGCCACGTGCATCAAACGCTATCCATGCCAATGTAAAGTTTTCCGCGTGAATTCTCCTGTTGTTCTATATAACTGAAAATACTTCTGCAGTTTCCAGAAATTCTAGAACGATGTCCTCGCTTAACTGGTATGGAAGAACAGTATACTATTGGCCTTGATCAGGTACGAGCACTCAGCCCAGAGCTCCAGGTTTAGCATGTTTCTAATCATAGCTTCCAGGCTCTCTGTAACGGCGGGGAAATTTTCGAAGTAAGTCGCCGATTCTTGAACGCCAGAAATATCAAAGCCACTGAATAGCCCTCGAAAGGTGCTAGAATGGATCGTGGCTCGCGCTCAAAAGGAGTGGCAGGAATCGAGGGAAACGCCGCGACCTCCTCTGAGGCTTTCCTTGAAAGGAGAATACGGCTTACTCTACCTCAGGCTTGACCGACAGAATCCGCGTAGGACGATTAGCATCAATAGTATCGATGAACGGTATGTCCCCCCCTTTACACGAGTCATAAAGGGTGTTCAAGTGTCTTGTGTACTTCTCACTAACAGTGGTGCGACGCTCCAACTGGGGCGTACAACCTCTATCACCTACCAACACCCTCCCAGGAAAAAGCGTCGCAGATAGACGGGATGGATGGACCATTCGAACAAGAAGCAGTTATTGGTGAAAGGGACCTGCAGCATGAAGATGTTTAGATACAAGCAGAGATTCGAATAAAATCATTCACCAATACGCGAAATCATACATAAATCACAGCAGAAGATGGCGAGCTACAGACAAACAGGACGGAACATTGATAAAAAAGACTAGAGTTCGGGCTTATCCATATAATCGAAAAGCAAGCACATCGATTCGCAGCGCAAAGTAAACAAGAGAAAAAACTAGAATCGAGAGAATAGCGGAAAACATGGACATCCAAAGGGGCGAAAAAAATCGGGCTGCACAACCAGAGATGGACAGCCCTGCTGCTTGTTCCGACAGCGCCGACTCCAGCGAATGAGCAATATTTATGTGCCCATACCACTCTGCCAGCGAGAGGGCCGTGTCCCCGTTTGAGTTGCAATAGTCGTGGACGTTGGTGACTTTCGAAGAAGCAAGCAGGACTTGGACAGCGGCATGGTGTCCACCGCTGGTGGCAAGCATCGTGTTGCCTCTTTTGTCTCGGTATTAGTGACTTGGTTCAGAGAGGAAGAGTCTAACGACTGAGTCCTGGCCGAAATGTTGAAGTGCACTTCTACCGGACGAAAATGAGAAAGCTCTCAGGGCTTCCGATGAGTCGTTGGAGCTCTCACCTCGTTCGTTCAAGACTCTGTGTACCCGTSCCCGGATYTACCTCAAYCTYGAAAAGTACGATGCAGCCATCGGCGACTTCAAGAGTGCGATTAAGGAAGCCAGTGCAGAGGGGAGTGCGAACGATGCTGACGTACGAGCCCTCAGGGCGGAACTCAAGAAGGCCGAAGTCGCATTAAAGAGGAGCAAGACGAAGGACTACTACAAGATCCTAGGCGTACCCAAGGAATCTACGGAGGCTGAGATCAAGAAAGCGTACCGAAGAGAGAGTTTGAAGCACCACCCCGATAAGGTAAATCAATCCTCCTTCCTTCCTCCCGTGACTCCTCACTCACTCACTCGTCTACTTGCAGGGCGGCGATGAAGAACAGTTCAAACTTGTCTCGGAGGCGTACGCCATTTTGTCCGATTCTCGGGAGCGACACCGCTACGATATGGGCGAGGACGAAGACGGTTTTGGGGATGGTATGATGGGCGGCACGGGATGGCCCATATGGACCTGACGGAGCTGTTTACGCAGCTCCATGGAGGGTTCCCRGGCAGGGGTGGTATGGCGGTATGGGCGGAATGGGTGGTATGGGTGGCATGGTGGGAGGAGGAGGGAGGAGGGGTGGCTTCCCTTTCTAGGCTCGGTCTGTCTGTCTCCCTCTCTTTTTCTCTCTCTTTATCCCCAACATGGTACAGCATACGCATATATCGGTACATTTTTCGTTCATTCGTCGAGGATTTCTCGAGAGCACATCCAAGCTGATGAACATTGGGTTATTATACACAGCCAAGATACTTGCGCCCGCTTCGTCTCACTATCGCGTACAGAGAGTTTTCTGTGATTGATATATATCGTACGGGGAAGAGGTATGTCCGGACCGTCGCTCTCCTAGGCTCTTAGTCATCCAACTCCTAGACCTGGTCGGTCATGGACAGCTGCCGTTCGATCGTCCCCTTGAATTGATTGATTTGATTGGCAGCGCTTAAATCTGAGAGCTTTCAACAGGGACAAGTTGAAGCGTGATACTAGACTCGTGACTAGTACCGCTCTATGAGGATAGTTTATAAATAAAAGCCGCCGATGCGGAATCCTCGATAGAGGGACTGGGGAATTTAATAATTTTTTTGGCAGACGCCCTTATGATTGTGCCGCTGATCGCGGCAGCGTCGGAAGTGAATTTAAATTGGGGTTTTGGTGGTGCCAATAATAGAACTGCATTCTCTTTAACTGCTGTCCCCCTCGTCGCTCATTTCCTCTCCCTCTCTCTTCGTTTTTGTGCCTGTGGACCCTCAGGACGCCAGATATTGTTCTGTTTGCCTATTTTTTTTGCCTGTGCTGATGAAAAGGACAGCTACGAATACTCTCAATTGCCTCTCCCTATTCCCATTCCATTCCACTCTCAACTCCGTACCATACCTTCCTAGAAACCATGTAGAGCTATCAAAAAAACTCCTTCTGTTATGAAAATGATCATTTTTTTCACCATTTCCCGTAGTTTCAATGCATCAGAGATGAGGGAGGAAGCAGGAAGAGTGAACATATTGACTCGCGACGCGACCTATCGATCGAGTCCTCACCCAAATCCATATATGGTAGCGATGAAGGCTCTGCCGAAAGCCGCCGCCATCATCGGCAGAAGCTGGCACGATCATAAGGACCTCTGCTAAAAGAGTTATTGAATGTACAGGTCTAGCGTGATACGAGGTTTGAGCTCGAGCCCCGTGGTATCGCTTTACATAGCGTCATGGCCCTTGAAGGAATGCTGACTATTCGGTGCTTGATTCGTGATGATCGCTCACCAGCGCCGTGACTCGCGAACTTCGAATGCTAACCGGAAATGGAATTCCCTGAAATGGGTGCTGCTGTCCGAGTGTATTTAATGCGTCTTACCCAAAGTTCGAAATCCTTTATCAAGACTTACTTACTAGGACTTCCCGGTATCTGCCCGTCCCTTCTCTCCTCTATCGACCGCCGCNGCGTCATGGCTACATCCCCGGATCAAGTCAGCTACAATACTATCGTCCGAGTGTACGCTTCAGCTCAATATGTCAACGTGAGTCCTCTTCCCCAAACTTCTCCATGAATATCTAGAATGACACTGCCACAACAGTATTTTGTGCGTGTTGAGATTGATCATTCTGCCACCACCTCACCCTTGACCACTAACGGTGCTCGAATTTAGACATTGATCAGCCTCACACTCGTGGTAAGGCAAAATTTGCATCCGTTTGAGTCGCAGTCACTCAATCGAATGCTGGCTAGATCGCTGACTTCTTGCACACTTTCCCGGACGAGGTGTGGCGTTGAGCCCGTAGTCATGTTTCCAGCATTGAATTTAGACCTATGAACAGGTTCGATTAATGTGGAAAGCACCCATGAGCCTGCCGAAAGTCTTGTTCTTCTTCATTCGCTACTACTCCCCCGTTCAAGGCGTGTTCTCTTTGGCGTGTAAGTATATCCTTACATTCCTAGGCCAACCTCCTCGATGCTCGATGGTGACCCAGCGACAGATACTATACCCACCAATCTCTCAGCCAAGCAATGTCATTCTGCATTCGTCCTCTATGGAGGTGTGTCTGTCTCTCGATTTTGTAAGATAATCGCTCAGTCGCATCCCGGCAAAAACCGATCCCGTTTTGAAAATATCAAGTATCAGCGGCCCTCATAGTTCTTGCATCTGAGGGTGTGTCATGACTCCCGATAGTATCAATCAACCCTTATTAACTGTAACGCCTTCAGCCATCTTGGCTATCCGAGCATACGCTTTCTCTGGAAGAGACAGAAGACTGCTCGCATTTCTCATTGTCCAATTTATCGTCAGTCTCAATCACTGCTTTTTTTGTGAGAGTGGTATTCTCACTCAAATGACACAGGTTCTCCATGCTCCTTATCTTTACCTAGCCCCACATTACTTAAATAGTGCTAAATGTACGTTGAGCACGGGGACGACTGCCCGCAGTAATAGCAAGCTGACTACATTTGCTTAACAGTCGTATCGATGCGCAATCTTGGTTGTTTGCCGGTGCAAGGAAACATTAAGCTCCTGGGGATCAGCTTCTTGCTCTTGCTGTGCAGTATCACTAGTTCGTGCTCTACCCGTCGTTCTCCGAGCTACCTGACAGTTCAACTGATTACACTGTCACAGTCATTATGCTTTGCATGTTATACATGATGTTTCGAAGTTACAGGCATTGCAAGACCTCGACTTTGGTGTCTGTCTTCTTTCAGGATGGACTCGTGTATTTCGTATGTTTGTCCGGTGAGTCCCTCAACTATTCGTTCCCCGAAAGAAACAGCGTTCAAGTTGAATCTGAATGCTTTGCGCTAGTTTTGGCTTGTACCAATGTCATTGTTCTGCTCACGGTCAAGGTTCGCGCTCGCTACTCGATTCTTGTACTCGTACGGCAACTAAGCCAATTCACGTCCTCTAGAACAAAGCATTGAACTCTCTCGTTGTGCAGTACGTCCCCGTCACTCACTGCACAATCAGACTATTTCTCTCAAGACGTTTAAAACTAACGTCTGTTAGACTGGAAACATCCCTTCATGCGATCCTCTCCACAAGGATGATCCTCCGCTTACGTTCGTGGGCTGAACGACTTTGTCACCAAGGAAGTCCGCTGGATGGCGGCGGAGGTGCCTGGGTGGTATCAGGACTTGAACACCGCTCCTACCCAACCGAACGCATAATTTTTGCACCCCCACCCACCTCACCCGTCGAATCGTTCTAACCGTGCAAGATTCGCACCCTGATATTCATGACAAATGAGGCGGGAAAGGCGGTTGATTCTCAATGGTTGTCAAGTTAACTCGTTATGTCAAAGGTCGTCAATGTCGTGGAGCCACTTGAAGGCATCCTGGACGTTCCGAGACTCATGCATTCGCAAAAGATACAAATTAACAATAGTCACTCCCTAACCTCCACACCTTATGCATGATTGGCAAGTCTATTTATTGTAATTCGATCCCGAGAACGCGCCTTATAGATAATTCGGCCTAATAGCGCTAAGAAAAACTTGAAGCATGAAATGCGGTTTAATTGTCACGGTGTCGGGGTATGGTCATCACTCGCCCCGGACGGGCCACTCCATTGGAAGCTGTAAGCGTCTGTTCCACAGCGGCAGGGTTGAACTTGATCCTAGCAAGTAGCCCAATAAACGGGTCTTAGAGATCCTCTGGGTATTCAGGATAGCAGTGGACTGATGTTGTGGGAATGCTCTCGCACATTTTTCGAGCACTTGACCGCTGTCCACTGCAGGGGTGGCAGTAGTGTAGGCAAGGCTTAGGGTTTGACGGGGACGCCGGTGCCATCAATTAGTCCATGAAGCAATGGCGTGCTGGCTAGGTACGGAGCCCTAATAGTTGAACCATGGAAGCCCTTCTCAGGGACAGATACCAGGAGAAGTTGAAGGGGAGACAAGGTACCGAGGTGGGGAATGCAAGAGAGCCTGCCCTGACGCAGACTCGAAGCGTAAGCCTCCGGTCTCATCAAGTAGTTCAGATATAGCTATGTGTAGTCGTTCAACAACTACCAGCACGACAATGAGGCCTCCAAATCAAGGACCCCAAACCTACCATGTGACCACATTCTCGCTGACCAGTACACTAGATTCCGATCTTTGGCGACGTTGGACAGTGCATCACGGGAGCCACCGCTCACGGAGGGCTCGGAGTTTGGGGCGACTTGAGGCTCAACTTGGTAGATATGTGGATTCTCCACACATCGCATGACAAGATGAGCGACCGCCGGCCTGCCTGTTTGGTCACCTCGAGGTGACCAAACAACGCGTCCCTTTTCCGTTCGACGAAAAGAAAGTATTTCTTTTCGTCGACTCTCGTCTCTCTTGCGTGCTGGGCTCAGTCCAGCTCTCATTTCGGGTGTTTTCGACGCCCACCACAGCCACCCGCCATCCAGCGCCTTCGCATGGCGCGGCCCGGCTGGCCATGATGGCGTTCTGGGCCGTCTGGGTGGAAAGATGGCGACGGCGTTGCGGCATATTGTGCGGGCGTTGCAGTTGGATCCCGGGCATGAGCTAGCGCAGAATTTCAAGTTGAGGAACCGCGTGAAGGAGGTGGAGAGGCTCAAGGAGGAGGGGCATGTTGCGTTCAAGCAGAATCGGCTGGAGGAGGCGGTGGAGAGATATGGTGAGGCCCTAGAAAAGATCGGGGCGAGCGAGGAGGAATAAAAGGGTGGGCAGATTAGGGCTACATTGTTGAGTAATAAGGCTACGGCGTTGTTCAAGGTGTGGTTCGTCGATTCTAGGTTTTTGGCGTTTGACTGATTGGAGTCTAGTTGAACAGAAACGAGAAAGCTCTCGAGGCTTCCGATGAATCGTTGGAGCTCTCGCCTCGTCCTTTCAAGGCTCTCGATACCCGTGCCCGGATCTACCTCAACCTCGAAAAGTACGATGCAACTATCGGCGACTTCAAGAGTGCGATTAGGGAGGCGAGTGCAGAGGAAAGCGCGACCCGACGTACGAGCTCTCAGGGCGGAACTCAAGAAGGCCGAAGTCGCATTGAAGAGGAGCAAAACGAAAGATTACTACAAGATCCTGGGCGTGCACAAGAGATGTTCGGAGGCCGAGACCAAGAAGGCGTACCGAAGAGAGAGCTTTAAGCGCCAAGCACCATCCCGATAAGGTGATCTTTCCTTCCTCCTTTTCCCCTCTTCACTCACTTACTCACTTCTCCAATCCCAGGGTGGCGATGAAGAGCAGTTCAAGCTCGTCTCGGAGGCGTACGCTTCTCAGAAGCGGCACTGCTACGATATGCGCGAGGACGAAGACGGTTTCGGGGATGATATAATGGGCGGGATACATGGGATGGCCCATATGGACCTGACGGAGCTGTTTACGCAGTTCCATGGAGGGGTTTACGGGCAGGGGCGGTATGGGTGGAGGAGGGAGGAGGGGTGGCTTCCCATTCTAGGTTCGGTCTGTCTTTATCCCTCTCTATTCATCTCCCACACGGTACAGCATACGCATACTTGGGTACACTTTTCGTTGATTCATTCGGCTACTTTCCGCTCTCTTTTCACGCCATTGTATGCTCTCTGTCATTTTTTTGATCTTATCTTGCCTATCGTTTTCGATTGACAGGCTTCAACTACATCTACAGTCATACTACATGATATTATGATTTCGTTTCTTCTACCTATTGATACTCAGTCGAGGATTACCCGAGAGCACATCCCAGCTGATGATAATTGTGCTGTTTGGGCGGATATACGAAGCCCAGATACCTGCGGCCTCTTCGTCTCATTATCGCGTACAGATAGTTTTCTGTGATTGACACGGTGAAGACGTATGTCCGGATGGTCGCTCTCCTACTAGGCTTTGAGTCACCCCTCAGTTTTGTTTATCTTCGCACACAGGAATGAATCGCCCAACGCCGAGATCTCGCCGGTCATGGACAGCTGCCGTTCGATTGTCCCCTTAAATTGATTGATTTGACTGGTAGTGCGTGAATCTGAGAGCGTTCAACAGGGATAAGTTGAAGCGTGATACGAGGTTCGAGCTCGAGCGCCGTGGTATCACTCCACATAGCGTCAATAGCCATGAACTTCAACGGGGCAAGGATTACGAGAATCAGAGTCCAGGTATTGCATTACATTATGTTCAACCATTTGACTTTGACAACGAGAACCAGGGTGCAGGTATTGTATTATATTATGACTTCAATTGTTTGACTTGATGATCGGAAGGGCTATGCCAACGAATTCGAATGCTCCAGACTCAAGGTTTCGAAGCTCTATCGCCCCAGGCTGACTTTCCTGCTTCTGCTCACCCACGGTGCCCCATTCCCCCGGTCCTAGGACCCCCTATCGATTGCTATCTGTACCTGGAGTAGTGTCAATGCCGGAAGTTCAGTGATCCTGTGGCCGTGCCCAACCATATGGCCCAAAGAAACTACGGTAAGTTTCAAATCTCGGTGCTTGGAGCGTGATGATCGCTTACCGGCGCCGTGACTCGCGAACTTCGAAAAGACAAGGGCAAGAAGGGATGCTTGCGCGCCGGCAAATTAACCATGGAACCAGGAGCGATTGTGTGGTTGCACAGCGATTCCAGTGAGTTTGCCTGGTGGCTGCATTGAGACTGGAAGCACGTTCGGCCGCGAGATGGACCTTTGAGTGGTGCACTTATTGGGACCTTGTGCCCTGACTATGGTATGATATGATATGATGGGGATGGAAGAACAACATTCAGATGGAAGGGCACGTCTAGTTCCATCGCGATTGCATAGATCCTCCAGCAGACACCTGGAATGACCAATGCGAACACTATTCCGGGTGTCCTCAGTCAACCATCCCATGTTAACCAGAAATAGATGCCCCGGAACGAGTGCCGTTATAGCTGGTTTGCCGCCGCTGTGCGACTCGGTTATTTAATGCGCCTTACCCAGAGTCCAAAATTCTTGAATCCGGCTGACTTCCAGGTATCTGCTTGTCTTTGAAGTCCACCACCAGCCGCCGCGGCGTCATGGCCACACCGTCAGATGGATTCAGCTACGATACGATCGTTCGAGCGTACACTTCAACTCGATATGTGAACGTAAGTCTTCCTCCCCAGACTCCTCCATGCATAACTGGCATAAACCTGCTACAACAGTATCTTGTGCGTGTTGAGATCTTTGTTCTGCCGCCAACTCAACTACTAACGGTGCTCGGATTTAGGCAGTGAGCAGCTTCGCACTCGTGGTAAGTCGAACTTGGGCACCCGTGTGAGTCACAATCACTCAATCAAATCCTGCTAAGATCGTTGACTTCTTGCACACCTTTCCGGACGAGGTATGGCATTGACCCTGTAGCCATGCTTTCCGTGTTGAATTCATACCTATCAACAGGTTCGATTAATGTGGAAAGCACCCATGAGCCTGCCGAATGTCCTATTCTTCGCAATTCGCTACTACTCCCTCGTTCAAGGGGCGTTCTCTCAGTGGACGTGTAAGCATATCCTTACATTCCTAGGCCAGCCTCCTCGATGGTGACCATGCGACAGATGGTATACGAACCGATCTCTCAGCTGAACAATGTCGTTCTGCATTTACTCGCGATACAAGTGGGTCTGTCTTTCAATTTTGTAAGGTAATCGCTCAGTCGCATCCCGGCAAAATCAATCCCTGTTCAAAAATATCAAGTATCGGCGGCTCTCTTGGTCTTTGCATCCGAGGGTGTGTCCCCACTCGCAATACATATCGATCCAACCCTTATTGACGCCTTCAGCCGTTTTGGTTATCCGAGCATACGCCTTCTCTGGGAGAGATAGAAGACTGCTCGCGTTTCTCATTTTCGAATTTGTCGTCAGTCGCAATTACCGCTCTTTTCTGTGAGAGGGGATGCTATCCTCACTCAAACGGCACAGGTCCTTCATGCTTCTCACCTCTACCTTCTCCCGCGGTTCATTAATAGCGTTAAATGTGAGTTGAAAACATAGACGACTGACTGCAGTAAAGGAAAGCTGAGTACACCTCTCCTGCATACAGTCCTTGAAGGTGACCTTAGTTGTATGCCGGTGAAAGCAAACTTTACCCCCCTGGCTATCAACTTCTCTCTCTTGCTGTGCAATATCACCGGTTCGTGCTCAGTCCGTTGTTCCCCGAGCTATCTGACAATTCCAACTGATTACACTGTTACAGTCATCATGCTTTGCATGTTGTATATCATGTTTCGGAGGTACAGACACCTTACGACCTCAACTTTGGTGTCTGTCTTTTATCAGGATGGACTCGTTTATTTCGTATGTTTGTCCGGTGAGACCTTCAGCTATTCGTTCCCCCCAAAAAGCAGCGCTAAGTGTGAATGATTTGCATCAGGTTTGGCTTGTACCAACCTGATCGCCCTCCTCACTGTCAAGGTTTGCACTTAATACTCGAGTCTTTTACTCGTTCAGCAACTGAGCCAGTTCACGTCTTCTAGGACAAAGCATTGAGTCCTCTTCTGGTGCAGTACGTCCCCATCACTTACCGCAAAACAAGACCATTTCTCTCAAGAGGTTTAAAAACTGACGTTTGTTAGACCCGAAACATCGATTCATGCTATCCTCTCCACAAGGATGGTCCTCCGCTTACGTTCATGGGCCGAACGACCTTATCACCAAGGAAGTGATGATGGCGCCAGCGACGGGGGTACCGGGGCGGTATCAGCGCTCGAATACCGCTCCCACCTAACTGAGCGCATAAGTTTTGCATCCCCACCCACGTCCCCCATCGAAGCGCCATGATCAGTGCAGGCTTCGGTACATGATACTCGGGACAAATGAGGCGGGAAAGGCAGTCGATTGTCTGAGTGGTTGTCGAGCCAAAAGTCATCGATATGGTGTAGCCCTTCCAAGGCATCCTGGACGTTCGAGACTCATGCATTCCCAAGGTAAACATTAACATTAGTATAAGGCGCTCCCCAACATCTATAATTTAGCATCACAGACATGGTACATCAAGGGAGTGACTTTCAGGATGAAGCCAGACGGAGGTGGACCAGGTAAGAAAGTAAAGATCCGACTCGGAGCATGAAACTACCGCGATATGGATCAGCGTCCCAGATGGAACACGATAGATTATGATGAGTCCAGGGGCTCTCACCGGGCACCGGGTCTGATCAACAAACACCATGTTAATGCGAGATCGGTCAACTTTGCCCGAAGATCATTCTCGCTTGGATCGAGAAGTCTTCTGCGACGGTCATAAATCGCAAGGTCAGGAGATCCGATGAAACGAACAAGATAATGGACTCCCACCGCCCAGTAAGACGTCTCCGAAAACCGGACAGAAGCTGAAAAATATAGAACCGCCCGCAATGTCATGTCATGCGCCATGCTACACCACCCTGCATGCTTGCGTAACATTAAGGCTTCAACCGTTTGACTTGAATTCTGATGGTCATGAAGGTGATGTCAGCGAATGCCATCCTTCAAACCCAAAGTTCGAAATTCAATAATCCCAGGTTGACTTTCCAGGTCCTGCTTAATGTATAGCTCGCCCTTGGGCTCGATTTGTCCCTCGGCAAATCACCCTATCGACTGCCATCTATAGGTGGAGTGGCCGCACGGGCAGATATTCGAGTCATTTACAACATAACGCTGGCCTGGATTTAAATAGAGAAGAGACATCGTCACTGTACTCAATCCCATGGCCGTGCTCGACCATGGAATTCGGAAGGGATTGATATGCATATGGGTTTCCGGTGCTTGATCCGTGATGGGTGTGCAGTGTGTGTGTGTGGGCGGGGGGTGACTCGCGAACTTTGAAAGGACTCTTAAACATCGGCGGCCGGCATTGATCATCAAAAGGACGATATTATTTAATTTGCCTTATTCAAAGTTCAAAATCCTTTAATCAGGCTAACTTCCCCCTCTATCGATTGCCGTAGCGTTATGGCCATACCGCCAGATGGAGTCAGTTACGATACTATCGTTCAAGCGTATAGTTCAACTCAATATGTGAACGTGAGTCCTCTTCTTCATACCTCTCCATGAATGACTGTAATGAAACTGCGCCAATAGTACCTTGTGCGTGTTGACATATGTTGTTCTGCCACCGCCTCAATCTTAAGCTTGACCACTAACGGTGCTTGGATATAGGCAGTGAGCAGCTTTACGCTCGTAGTAAGTTCAACTTCAATATCCGTTTGAGCCGCGAACACTAAATTAAATTTTGCCTAGATCGCTGACTTCTTGCACACCTTCCCGGACGAGGTATGGCGTTCACCCCGCACCCATACTTTTGGAGTTGAATTGAGACCTGTCAACAGGTTCAATTCATGTGGAAAGCACCCATGAGCCTGCCGAAAGTCCTGTTCTTCTCAATTCGCTACTACTCCCTAATTCAAGGGGTGTTCTCTTGGACGTGTACGTATATCCTTGCGTTCCCAGGCCGGCCTCGATGGTAACTCTGCGACAGATAATATACCGACCAATCTCTCGGCTGAACAATGTCGTTCCGCATTTGCTCGCGATGGAAGTAGGCCTTTCTTTTAATTGTGCAAGGTCCTCGCTCAGTCGCATACCGGCGAAACTAATCCATTTCAAAACTTTGAAGTATCAGCAAGTGTGACAGTCATTGCATCCGAGGGTAGGTCAGACTCCTGATAGTTATTGATCCAACCCTTATTAACGCCTTCAGCCATTTTGGTCATCCGAGCATACGCATTCTCTGGAAGAGATAGAAGACTACTTGCATTCCTCATTTTCGAATTCGCCGTTAGTCTCAACTACTGCTCTTTTTGTGAGAGGAAGTGCTGTCCTCACTCAAACGACATAGGCCCTTCATGCTTCTGTTCTCTACCTTGTCCCGCAGTTCATAAAGAGCGTTAAATGTACGTTGAGCACACTGCGGATGATTGATCGCAGTAACAGCAAGCTGAGTACACCTCCCATGCATGACAGTCGTGGAACTTCCAATGCGTAACCTGATCTGCATACCGGTGGAAGCAAACGTTACCCTCTTGGGGATTGCCTTCTTGCTCTTGCTGTGCAGTATCACCAGTTCGTGCCCAGCCCTTATTCTTTGAGCTATTTGACAATTCCAATTTATCACACTGTTGCAGTCATTATGATTTGCATGCTGTACACCATGTTCCGAAGGTACAGACACCTAAAGACCTCAGCTTTAGTGTCCGTCTTTTACCAGGATGGACTAATTTATTTTATATGTTTGTCCGGTGAGTCCCTCCACTATCCACCCACCCCCAAAGAAGCAGCGCTAAATGCGAACGTTTTGCAATAGGTTTGGCTTGTGCAAACCTCATCGTCCTTCTCGCAGTCAAGGTTCGCACTTACTACTGGAGTTCTTTACTGGTTCAGCAACTAAGCCATCATCGCGTCGTCTAGGATGAAGCATTGAGTCTTCAACTTGTGCAGTACGTCTCCACCAATTACCGCACGATAAGACAATGCCTCTCAAGAGGCTGTGAAACTGACGTCTGTTAGACCGGAAACATCCATTCATGCTATCCTCTCGACAAGGATGATCCTCCGCTTGCGTTCGTGGGCAGAACAGACTTGTCACCAAGGACTCGGAGGTCATGATGGCGCCGGTGGGGCTAATTGGGCGATATCAGGGCTCGAATACTACTCCTACCCAACCGAGCGCATAATTTTTGCATCCCCACCCACCTCCCCCATCGAAGCGTCCTAATCTGTGCAAGATTCATACCCTGATACTCGTGACAAATGAAGCGGGAACAGCAGTCGATTGCCAGGGGTTTTCAAGTCAATCTTCTGTGCCAAAAGTCGCCAATGTTGTGAAACAACTTGAAAGCATCCTTGACGTTTCGACTCAAGTATTCGCAAAGGATAAACATTAGTATTAGAATCCCTCCTCCCCCAACATCCATAATGTATGCATATATACAAGTCTATTGTACATAGAAATATCATGGTGATCTCAAGTTATAAAGCGGTATGTATCGACCCCCAACCCAGTATACGCATTAGACCCAGGATGGCAGCGTTGCATTACTTTGTCTCTGGCCTTTGCAGTACGTCCCCATCGCTTACCGCACAATAAGACCATATCTCTCAAGAGGTTTAAAAACTGATGTTTGTTAGACCCGAAACATCCGTTCATGCTAACCTCTCCAAAAGGATGATCCTCCGCTTACGTTCATGGGCTGAACGACCTTATCATCAAGGAATTGATGATGGCGGCGGCGGCCTGGGCGGTATCAGGGCTCGAATACCGCTCCCACCGAGCGCATAAGTTTTGCATCCCCTGTTGTTGAGTAATAAGGCTACGGCGTTTTTCAAGGTGCGGTTCATCGATTCTAGTTTTGACTTTTGGCTGATTGGAGTCTGGTTGAACGAAAACGAGAAAGCTCTCGAGACCCCCGATGAGTCGCTGGAGCTTTCGCCTCGTTCGTTCAAAGCTTTCCGTACCCGTGCCCGGATTTACCTCAACCTTTGCAGCCATCGGCGACTCCGAGGCGACTCCAAGAGCATGCCAGTGCAGAGGGAAGTGCGACCGACGCCGACGTACGAGCCCTCAGGGCGGAACTCAAGAGAACCGAAGTGGGATTAAAGAGGAGCTAAACGAAAGACTACTACAAGATCCTGGGCGTGCACAAGGATTGCACAGAGGTCGAGATCAAGAAGGCGTACCGAAGAGAGAGTTTGAAGCACCATGCTGATAAGGTGATTAATCCTCTTCCCCGCATCCCCCACTCACTCACTCACTTGTCCACTTCCAGGGTGGCGATATAGAGCAGTTCAAGCTCGTCTCTGAGGCGTACGCTATCGTAGCGGTGCTGCTTTTGAGAGTGGGACAGGATGTGGGCGAGAACAAAGACGGTACGATATGATGGGCGGGATGCACGGGATGGCCCATATGGACCTGACAGAGCTCTTCACGCAAGTCCATGGAGGGTTCTCGGGCAGGCCGGGGGTATGGGCGGTATGGGTGGAGGAGGAGGGAGGAGGGGTGGCTTCCCATTCTAGTGGTTCGGTCTGTCTCCCTCACTCTCTCTCTTTATCTCCCACATGGTACAGCATACGCATACATTGGTACATTTTTGTTGATTCATTCACATCCAGCTACTTTCCCCTCCTCTATCTTTCTCAAACTCTTTTTTACGCCATTGTATGCTCCCCGTCATTTTTTGATCTCATCTTGCCTCTCGTTTCGTCTCCTGATTGACAGGCTTCAACCACACCTACAGTCATACGGTATGATATTATGATCTCTTTTCTTCTGCCTATCGACGACCAGTTGAGAGCACCTCCCCGGTGATGATAATTGGATTGTTTGGGCGGATATACGCAGCCAAGATACCTGCGGCCGCTTAGCCTCACGATCGCGTACAGAGAGTTTTCCGTGATTGATATATATGGTACGGTGAAGAGGTATGTCCGGATCGTCACTCATCTAGGCTCTTAGTCGCCTCTCCTTTCTGTTGATCTTCTGACGTTCGGGTCTGTGTTCATAGGTATCACCCAGGTCGCAGATCTCGGTCATGGCTGCCGGCAGCCGTTCGATCATCCCCTTCAATTTTCGATCGAATTGATTGTCTGTGCCTGAACCCAAGAGTTTTTAAAAGGGATGCTAAGTTGAAGCTATTTACAAGGTCTGAGTCCGAGCTCCGTGGTATCGCTGCACATAGCGTCAATAGCCACTGGCATGAAGTTCAACAGGGCAAGAACAACGATAATCAGAGTGCAGGTATTGCACTACACTATGGCTTTCAAGAAGACCTTCATCGGAAGAGCTGACTTCGTCGGACCCAAAGACCAGCCGAAACCGTATAAATGGTGGTATGGAACGGTAGAATATTCCTAGCCTCATCCTGAAGATGGTAATTCCGTTCTCTGTGCATAGTATACACAATTTCCTACATCTCTTCAACCATTTGACTAGGAATTCTGATGATCCGAAGGGCGATGCCAACAGATTCTCTAAACTTTCTGTTCTAGAGCCCTAGGTTGACTTTCCTGCTCTTGCTCACCCATGGTGTCCCATTTTTGGCCATGTCTAGGTGCCCATATTGGCTGCTATCTATAGATGGAGTAGTTTCACCTTCGAATGTCCAGGTATGCTATGGCCGTGTCCAACCATATGGTCCTGAGGAAATTGCGATGAGTTTTCGGTGCTTCATTTGTGATGATCGATGATCGCTCGCCGGCTCCGTGGCTCACGAATTTCGTAGAGACAAGGCCTTTGATCATCAAAACGACGATCGCACAGCGGCAAACGAACTATTGAACTAGGAACAAGTGTGTGGTTGTGGGTTTGCTTGGCGGCTCCGTTGAGACTGGCCTTGAGTGGCGCATCCATAATATTGATGGGGATGGAAGAACAACATCCAGATGGAAGGGCACCTCTAGTTTCATCGCGATTACATAGGGCTTCCAGCAGCCTGGAATGACCAATGCTAACACCATTCCAAATGTCCTCCGTTGACTATTGCACGCTGACCGGAAATCGACATGGAACTCCGTGAAACGAATGCCGCTATAACCCGTTTGCCGCCGCTGTGGGACATTATTTAATGCGCCTCACTCAAATTTCCAGTTTCTGCTCGTCCCTTCAGTCCTCTATCGACCGCCACGGATTCATGGCCACACCGCCGCATGGAATCGGCTATGATACTATTGTTCGAGCGTACACTTCAACTCAATATGTGAACGTGAGCCTTCTTCCCTAAACTTCCCCATGAATAACTGGAATGGCACTACCACAACAGTATCTTGTGCGTGCCGAGATCGATCATTCTGCCACCACCTCAACCCTGACTACTGACGGTGCTTGGATTTAGGCAGTGGGCAGCTTCGCACTTGTGGTTAGTCGAACCTTGGCATCCGGTTCAGTTGCAACCACTAAATCAAGTTCTGCTTAGATCGCTGACTTCTTGCACACCTTCCCGGACGAGGTATGGCGTTGGGCCCGTAGTCATGTTCCCAGCATTGAATTTAGACCTATCAACAGGTTCGAGTAATGTGGAAAGCACCCATCAGCCTGCCAAAAGTCCTATTCTTCGTAATTCGCTACTACTCCCTCATTCAAGGGGTGTTCTTTTTGAAGTGTAAGCATATCCTCACGTTCCTAGGCCAACCTCCTCGATGATGACCCTCCGACAGATAGTACACCGGCGAATCTCTCAGCTGAACAATGTCGTTCTGCATTTGCTCGCAATGCGGGTAGGTCTATCTTTCAATTTTGCAAGGTAATTGCTCAGTCGCACCCTGGCAAACCAATCCCTTTCCAAAACCATCAAGTATCGGCAGCTCTCATAGTCTTTGCATCCGAGGGTGTGTCATCATTCGCAATAGTTACCGATCCAACCCTTATTGACGCCTTCAGCCATTTTGGCTATCCGAGCCTACGCCTTCTCTGGAAGAGACAGAAGACTGCTCGTATTTCTCATTTTCGAATTCATCGTCAGTCTCTCAATCGCTGTTTTTGTGCGAGTATGATTCTCACTCGAACAACACAGGTTCTTCATGCTTCTAATTTCTACCTTGTCCCACGTTTCATAAACAGTGCTATATGTACGTTGGGCACAGGCATGACTGACCGCAGTTACAGCAAGGCTGAGTACACCTCCCCGACAGTCGTGAAACTTCCGATGCGTAACCTCGTTTGTATGCCGGTGGAAGCAGACGTTACGCTTCTGGGGATCAGCTTCTCGCTCTTGCTGTGCAGTATCATTGGTTCGTGCTCGTCCTGTTGTTCTCCGAGGTATCTGACAACTCCAACTGACTACACTCTTACAGTCATTATGCTTTGCATGTTATACATCATGTTTCGAAGGTACAGGCACTTCAAGACCTCAACTTTGGTGTCTGTCTTCTTTCAGGATGGACTCGTGTATTTTGTGTGTTTGTCCGGTGGGTCCCTAAGCAATGCGTCCCTATAACAAAGCAGCGCTAAATGTGAATGCTTTGCACAAGTTTTGGCTTGTACAAACCTCATCGTCCTTCTCACAGTCAAGGTTCGCACTTACTACTCAAGTCCTGTACTTGTTCATCAACTAAGCCGGTTCACGTCTTCCAGGATGAAGCATTGAGTTTTCTCCTTGTGCAGTACGTCTCCACCATTTACCGCACAATAAGAGCATTTCTCTCAAGAGGTTGTAAAACTGACGTCTGTTAGGCCAGAAACGTCCCTTCATGCGATCCTCTCCACAAGGATGATCCTCCGCTTACGTTCATGGGCTGATCGACCTTGTCACCAAGGAAGTCACGATGGCGCCAGCGGCGGGGGTACCTGGGCGGTATCAGGACTTGAACACCGCTCCCACCCAACCGAACGCATAAGTTTTGCATCCCCACCCACTTCCCCCATCGAACGGTCCTAATCAGTGCAAGATTCGCACCAGATACTCGTGACAAATGAGGCGGGAGACGTAGTCGCTTGCCAATGGTTGTCAAGCTAACTTTTTGTGAAACAACTTGTAGGCATCCTAGACGTTTTGACATTCCATAATTGATGCGTAATGGGCAAGTCTACTGTACACAGAAAAATCATGATATTTTTAAGTTACAAAGCAGTATGCATCAACCTCCAACCCAGTATACGCATTAGAGTCAAGATGGCAGTGCTACATTACTTCGTCTCTGGATCCACTATAGGCAGTAGGGATGATGATGGTGTACGGCCACCTGTGGGATGCTGCCTGGGAGCAGCGCACCGAGGGGCACGACACTTGGTCTTGCTATTACGCTTGCCATTAGGAGTTCGGGGACTAGCTTCGATGACCAGCGGCCCGCGCTTGGCTGGTGGCTGATCGTCCGGGTACTCTTCAGAGACTCTCTTCCAGAAATTTATCGTGTCCTCTTGAATCGCAGAAAGGTTGGGCTGTGGAATGGGACCACCAAAAGGGGACGAGGAAGGATTCTGTTGCAACCCTCCAGGGCTACTTGATGCGGGCTCAATGCTGGAGCTTCTTGCATTGGTGTCAGGTTCTGGGGTAGGTGGTACCATACTATCATTGCCGCTTTCGATTTTCTTGATCGCCTCGTCAAAAAGGTCGAGAACAGTCTTGTAGTGCTCCGGGGCCTTGCGTACCAGACTCTTGAGCGCTTCCCTCCTGACGTGTGGCGGTTTATTGACAAGGCGCCGCTTTTCCCTATAGACCTCATGAAGAAACTCTTTGAATCCCATGAGAAGCTCTATGCAGGACAGCGGCCAACGCTTCTGAACTCCAGACTCGATCTCCACCAGAGCCCTGGCCAGGTAGGACGCTTTGCTCTCTGCTTCGTCAAAGCTGGCTTTCAGCTCCCATTTCACCAACATCTCGAAGAGGGGATGCTCAGCACCTGTTTGGTCATACCCATACATGATATGTGTGAGCACGTAGACAAATGACTCGAGGTCGTCTAAATGGTCGTGAGCGAGTGGATAGAGAAATCCACCGTTCTTGAGTACAATGGCTGACTGATAGATCCCAGTGGTCTGGGGGAAGGCCCAAATAGTAAGAACTCGTCACGGAACAAGATCGGTTTCATATTGACTCACTGTCTTCCAGTCTGCGCTAGTCTTCACAGCGTTTCGCTTGTTAAAAATGGCCATGTCAAGACCCATTAAAAGTCCCTTATTGCCTGGTTGTGCATCACGCCTCCCAAGCAAAATGTTATCGAGTGTGATGTCTCGATGCAGGGTCTTTTTCAGATATAGTTCCTTGTGGCCTGAGTTGATGCACAAGTATTCTAAGTGAACGAAAAGCTCATCATAGAACCAATAGCTTACCTTCTATGGCATCGCGGAGCGCACACAGAAGCTCCATCGGGGACTTGAAGTGCTTGATCGACCTGCCGCCGCTGTTCAGGACAAGGCGTATCGCAATGCGATTGCGGAATTCAGGATGGGCTGAGGGATCGTTGAGGCCACGAATATGCTTGGTTTCTTCGCGATTACACTCGAATGAGATCATCTGCACCATTCCAGGTATGCCCTTGGCCCTTTGAAGATAGATATCCTCCGATAATCTGTCTCCAGATCTCCAAAGATCCCTGACAAGCACTGTTTCGCCATTCTCAGGATCGACAACGGTCCAACAAACTATACCCCGGCCACGAATGTCATAGCATGGAATGGTAGGCTCGACGTTGGCAAGGCTGTAGGTAATTACGGTATTCTCTTTGTCTCCACCTTTACTTCTGTCCTTTGGTTGACGAGTGCTCAATGTCCCGCTGACTTTCTTTCCGTTCTCGATTTCCCACTTGATACTTGTGTCAAGCCCAGCGTCAGATTCATAAAGAGAACTGAGGCCGAGCACAAGACGAACAAAGGTACTGGCCCCCGTTTTGTCGTGAATGTTAATTGGCCGAGTGAACTGAACACCACTACGATCAAAGTGGAACAATCGGAAACTCTGCTCGGTGATGATGAGGGCTCGAACAAAGCGTCGATTAGGCTGCTGAATGAAAATTTGCCTGTTGTAGTCATGGTGTTACAAAAATATGAACAGGGCGATCCAAAAGATTGGTGACGCTTACCTTACATATACCGCGATCTGAAGAAGCTCTTCCTCGGACGTCCAGCCCTTGTTCGTAACCTTGACCTCAAAGAAGGTAATAATGTTCGAGTAACCGACTGCTTTGGTGGTATGCTTATGTGGAAGCTGGAATGAGGGGCCCTCAGCTTTGACCGAGATATCGGGGCGAGATGCGTTTGTAGTAGACACAGATTCCTTATGCGGGAGGTTTGTGAGGTGGGTATTGATTACCTCGCGAATGCCGAGCGCCGCATCATTCTCCCAGAACCACTGAATAATTGCCTCGAGGATCTTGACAAGGGGCTCGTACATTTTCTCTTCCTGCAGGTTTTTGTCACTTCGGGGGAGAACCCAACGTCCTTTCTTGTAGACCTCCGTGGCCTCCAAGAACTCCGTGATCTTCTTGGAGCTGGCGAGATGGTGGTAGAGAGAAGAGGCAAAAGTGCTGTCCTTTGAAAGCTCAATGGGTGGCTCAAGCTCGTTCCTCAGGATCTTTTTTTGCTCTGGCACTTGGAGATCGAAGCGAGTCTTAGAAATCTTTGGCGCAATCGGGGTAGCAGTTGACTGGTGTTGTACAAAGGCTCTGGCACATTTTTCGAGCATTCGATCGCTGTCCACTGAAGGGGTAGCAGTAGTGTAGGTACGGCGTGGGGTCTGAGGCGGGCCACCGGTGTCGTCAATAGTCCATGAAGCAGTGGCGTGCTGACTAGTAAGCACGGAGGCACCAGTCGACCCATGGGAAGCCATCTCGGGGACAGATATCAGGAGAAGTTGAAAGGGGGAGACTGAGTTTAGAGGTGGGATGCGCTCGGACGCAGAGTCGAGGCGTAAGCCTCTGATCTCGTTAAGTAGTTCAGATTTAGCTTTGTGTGGACAATCAACAGCATACTTGTACCAACACGGCGGTGAAGCTTCCAAATTAAGGCCACAAAACCTACCGTGTATCCAGCACTCGATTTGGACCATAATATACTCCCACCAAGTGGGGCTAGAATGTCCTCATTCGTAGGTAGTCAGCTTGGGAGGTAGTTTCAATAATTTATATGCCCCTCTTATTGCAATTTTTGCCACTATTCCTCGATAATTTTGACGTTAGACAAACACATCCCGGGGTTGACTAGTGACTCGCCAAACCCGGTCAGCCGTGGCGCGGTCGGAGTTTGAACACGATCACATGTCGGATGCGCGGCTGTTCAAACGGCCACATCCTCTTGCCCCTGTTCCATCACCATCCCCCTTCGTTCTTAGCTCTTATTTTGTGTAAGCTCATCACAGTGATCTCATACTCATTTACATCAAAACTCAACTGTGGAATTAGAAGATGCGCACCCGGTCTTCTGACAGAAAGAACAAGACCTGCTCCCTCGATCCAACTTTTGACGAACAGAAGAAGCTTGTCTCTTTAGATCTTGGAGAAGCAATTAGTCTCGACGATGACGCCTTTTTTAGGTCCCTATATCACAACGTCGCGTCTGAATCAGCCATCGACACTTTCCTCAAGAAGTCCCGTTTCTACAGCTTGACGCAGCGTCGTTGGAAGTTGCCGCGAAGTTGCACCAAGCTACTCGATACCGAGATCTGTACACCATTCTTTAATGTCTTCTCCTCCATTTTAAAGCACTTCTGGAGGGACTCGGCTGCTCAAGGGACGCGCGAGGTGGTCGACACAAGTTCAACTGACCTGCTGCATTGTGAGGCTGATGCCGTGGCCCACCACTCGCGTCCTAGCCTTGTGATCAAGGCGGAGGGACCGTCCTTCCAGCTCCCCTATACAAAACCAGGAGAAAACCCGCTGAAAGTTGGCTACTCCAACATTGCTTCGTGCATCGAGATCCTGGTGAACGGAACTGAATTACCGATCTCTAACCAATTGGTGCGAGTCGCTATTTATGCGAGGCGAGTCATCACAATTCCAAAGACGATGCCATTGCTAATCGCCCCCTCACCATAGACAAATATTTATCCACCAACCAAACCGACGATTTGTTCGCGTACTTGTTATGAGTGAAAGCCACATCCGCCTCTTCCACTTCGATCGCAGCGGTGTCCAATATTCCCCGTTGCTCAACTTTCACGACGATCCCCACACCTTTGTAAGACTCGTCCTTGGCCTCAGCTCGTCAGATGAGCTCGATATAGGTCTCGACGCGAGCATTCAATGGACGATCGAGAACGGGCGGAAGGTCGGTGGGACGATAAGGACACGCGGACCAAATAACCAGGATACAATCTACCCACTTGCGCAGATTGAGCCAATTTTCTTTCGGGGTAGCATCCGTGGTCGCTCTACGACTTGTTGGAGAGTACGTGACCCAGCGAACGGTGAACAGCTTATCGTCAAGGACTCCTGGAGGTCAGAAGTCCGATTTTCCGAACACATATTCCTCGAACGCGCTGTTGGAGTCCCAGGGGTCGTTCAGATGGTCAACTTTGAGCCGGATCGTTGCGAAACCAAGACCTTGCGCGGGCTTTGCAACGCTTTCCCGCCGGAGTTTCATAACCGAATTGAATCGCGTATCGTGATGAAGACATATGGGAAGACTGTCGAGAAATACACGTCCGCAAAGCAGCTATTCTGCGCCCTTCGCGATGCGATTGCTGGTAAGTCTCACCGCGCCCTGTCCCGCTCAACGGAAGCTCAACCGATTCTCACGCAGGTCACAAGGAATTATTCAAGAAGGGGACGCTCCACCGAGATGTGTCGCCTCATAATGTCTTGTTAGGGAAGCAAGGAGCTGACCTAGGCTACCGTGGCATTCTCATTGATTTTGATATGGCCGTACAGCGTAGTTTGAATACTCCCGCAAATTGGCGAATGGTAAGTCTCGCATTCTCAGTGAGCCTTCCCATACTACTCTTACACATTTTGCGTAGGGTACGCGTCTGTATCAGTCTATTGCCGTCTTAAACAGCTGCACAGTACCTCACCCCCTTCCTCACGATCATCTGGATGACTTGGAGTCTTTCCTCTACATCCTCGTCCATCTCATGTTTACGTATGATTCTAAAGGAGTCGCCCACGTTGTGGACGAAATGCTTATCCGATGGGATAAGCAGAGGCACGATTGCCGCATGGCAGCTATGTTGAAGGAGGCGTATCTTTCAACGGATTTCATGCCTCCCGAGATTGAAGCGCGTTGGCCAAGTCCCTGTGTCGACCTCATCATCGCTTTTAACACCTATCTCTACCCCATCATGCATAGGAAGATGAAGCTTGACCAGTTATCGCCGACCGTCAGAAACAAAGGGGAGAAGGAGCTCGCTGCTGACGCCATTCAGCATTACACCCACATCTTACAGCTGTTTGACACTGCAATCGAGGCGTTGGACAAGCCCGGCAGTTGGAGGTTTGCCCACTCAGGTGATCTCCCCCCTGATCCATTGTCTTCAAGCTCTAGTTCGTCCGACTCGTCCTTGGAAAAATTCTTGAAGGAGTACGAAAATGCGAATCAATCTGGCCCTTCATCGGGCCGTCAGCCAGCTTCTAATCTTTTTCAACTTTCTCGCAACCCATTGAAGAGGGCCTCGGACGGACACCCGAATGATCAACCCCCAGCCAAACGCTTCAATTCGCCTAGAAGTAGTAGCAGCAGTAGTGGCAGCACCATCGAGCCCACCCCCCGCCGCAAAAATGGAAGATTTGCCCCGAATCCCAGGTAGTCATCATCCAGTCTCATTTTTGAGTTGCGTGCATAATTTCATATTATACTCCTCTTCGAGTCCCGTATATTCATTCAAGAGAGGTCTTTCCTGCGATGAATGTTATCGCTTTACTACTTAGTACCTTTGAATGGCATTCCCTTAAAAAATAGACTGTATCTGAGGAAGAGCAGGTCTTACCCTCCAGGAACTTATCAATGAAAGCAGCTACGTAAAGCTTGGACGCTTTGGAAAAGCGCAGTGCTTATGGGCTGGAGGCAGCGACAAGCTAATACATGCCATGATTAACCAATTTTGTCCTCAAGTTCAACGGACTAGTATGACAAACTCTTGTGGATTCCAAACCGGCAGACCCTTCTCATGCATCCACTCCTCTAAGTTTAACAATCAATTACATGGAAACAGCATCTTTCAATTGTTTAAGTTCCGTCTTAGCCCAGAAACCTTCCGCTATACGACTCCCTCGACGACTTGGAACCCTTGTTATGGGGATTCGTCTACATCGTGCTTACCTACAAGCCAAATGAAAATGGGATGCCTCGCTCTTCCGACTGGGAACGTCAAGTTGGCTCCCAGAAGACCCGGCCACTATCTGGCACAGAAAATAGTTTTGTCCTTCATTCACGAAAGACTGTACGCGAGGCCTGCGAAAAAATCAACTCTGGCTGGGACGTCATCGACGACGATCTTTTTCTCAGATTTCGAGCCTTCGCTTAACATGTGTCAGCTATGATTAGCAATTCTTACTCTCAAACCTCGCCGCTCCTGCTTTGACCCCATTCTGGTGAAGGTTGACGAGCAATACACTCGTGCCGTTGGACTCTTTGATGCTGCATTGAAAGAGTTGAAGAGTGCGTGCTCCGAGAAAGCGTTGGAATCACCATGCCCACCTGCGCAATTTGTATCCATCGCCTCCACATATCTCATTGCAGGCCATGGCCCCACTCCCTCTCAATTTCCCTCTTTTGCGACATTGGCCACATCCCTCGAAGATTCCCTCCCTGTCGAGAAAAAGTATTACCCCTCCTTTCGGCACAGATTTCTCGGTCAGTGATGCGTCGTCTTCGGATCTTTCTATCCTCTGTGACTCGATACTACTTTCTCAGCCCTCGACGGCTGAGACACGGATCTAGTGAGGTAGTGCTTGACGATGAATACCAAAGGAGTCGAAGAGGTCTCCGCCCAGTTGACGACAGTTTGGTGGGGGTCGTGGGGTCGGTATGTTGTTCGGTTTCGTTTTCTGTTGCCTGGTCCATCCTGTCGTGAAAATTTGATACTGCAGTCGTTCATGACGACTATATACACGGTCTCTACTCGCCTGTTCTGGGTCCTTATGACCCGAATCCGGTAGTGTGAGCAACTTCGGAGTTTAAATGTGATCAGTGCGACTTGTTCAACGGCCACATACTTTCTGTTCCATCACCATCCCCCATCGTTTTTTCATCCCGGTTGAATCATTCTCGTAAGTTGGCTCTCTTGCTCTAGTATAAGGCTCAACTCTGAGCTCAGAACATGCGCACTCGATCTTCCTACAAAAAGAACCAAACGGCGTCGCTCGACCCAACTTTTGACGAACAGAAGCGGCTCATCTTGCCTGAGCTTGGAGAGGCTATTAGTCACGAAGATGACACCTTCATTCGCTCTCTCTATCATCACGCTGCACCTGAATCTGCCATCGATAACTTCCTCGAGAAGAGCCGGTTCTACAGTTTGACGCGACGTCGTTGGAAGCTGCCGCGAAGTTGCGCCAAGCTGCTCGATAATGATCGTTATACTCCATTTTTGAACGTTTTCTCCTCCATTTTGAAGCATTTCTGGAGCGATTCTGCCGCTCAAGGAACGCGAGAAGTTGTCGACACGCATGCTACTGGCCTACTGCATGTGGAAGCTGATGCCGTGACCCATCACTCGCACCCGAGCCTTGTAATCAGGGCTGAAGGTCCCTCTTTCCAGCTTCCGCATACCAACCCAGGCGAAACCCCGCCAAAAGTGGGGTATTCCAACGTTGCCTCGTGTATTGAGGTTCAGGTGGACGGAAATGAGTTATCGATTTCCGACCAGTTGGTGCGAGTTACCATTTATGCCAGGTAAGGTTCAGCTCCTAAACACGCTCTAGTTGCTGATGGTCTCCTCATTATGTAGACAAATTTTCATCCACCAACCAAACCGACGATTTGTTCGCCTACTTGTCATTAGTGAAAGCCACATCCGCCTTTTCCACTTTGATCGCAGTGGCGCACAATACACGCCGTTGCTCAACTTTCATGAAGATCCCCAAACTTTCGTACGACTCGTCCTCGGCCTTAGCTCCTCTGACGAGTCTGATATTGGTCTCGACGCGAGCATTCAGTGGACAATCGAGGGTGGACGGAAAGTTGGAGGGACGATAAGGACGCGCGGGACTGGTAATCAGGATGTAATTTACCCGCTTACCCAGATCGGACCATTTTTCTTTCGTGGCAACATACGTGGTCGCTCCACCATTTGCTGGAGAGTACGCGACCCGACGACCAACGAACAGCTTCTCGTCAAGGATATGTGGAGATCAGAAGACCGACTCTCCGAACACACATTCCTCCAAGACGCGATTGGACTTCCGGGGGTTGTACTGCGAACCAGATCGTTGTGAAACTAAGTCCCTCCGGGGATTTGGTGATGATTTGCCTGCGAAATTCCAGAACCGGATTGAATCACGCATTGTCATGAAGACATATGGGAAGTCTGTGGCGAAATACAACTCTGCAAAGCAGCTCTTCTGCGCACTTCGAGATGCTATTGCCGGTAAGTGTCTTTGCGTCCAAGATGCCCAATAGAAGCTCACCCGTTCGCCAAACAGGTCATATGGAACTGTTTAAAAAAGGGACCCTCCACCGAGACGTGTCTCCTTATAATGTCTTGTTCGGGAAGCCTGGAGCTGAACCTGGCTACCGCGGCATTCTTATCGACTTTGATATTGCCATTCGGCGAGATTGGAACAAGCCTGCGGACTGGCAAATCGTAAGCCCCGCATTCCATTCTCGATACCGAGAAGTCTCAAGGCTCACGTTCAATCCTGTCCAGGGTACACGCTTGTATCAGTCGGTTGCCGTCCTAAACAGCTGCACAGTACCGGATCCCCTCCCTCACGATCATCTGGACGACTTGGAGTCTTTCCTCTATATCCTCGTCCAAGTAATTTACACATACGACTCTAACGGCGTTGCCTACTCTGGGTTGGATATGCTTTCGCGATGGGAGAAAGTCAGYCRTGATTGTCGAACGGCAGCTATCTTCAAGGAGGCCTATCTCGCAAACGAATTTCTCCCAAGAGACGTTGAACAGCATTGGCCAAGCCCCTGTGTCGATCTCGTTCTCGCTTTCACGGCATTCATTCACCCCATCATGAGGCAAAAGATGAAACTAGACCAATTGACGCCTGCTGTCAGAAATGGCAGGGAGAAGGAGTTTTCTGCTGACGCCATTAAGCACTACACTCATGTTCTGCAGCTGTTCGACACCGCAATTGAGGCATTGGACAAACCTGATAATTGGAGGGTTCTAAGATCGGATGTTCCTTCCCCCGACCCCCCATCTTCCGGTTCGACTTCTTCCGACTCGTCTTTGGAGAACTTCTTGAAGGAATACCAACGTATGCATGAAGCTGACGCTTCACCATCGCCGTCCATTGATCAGCGAACCTCGAGCATTTCAGAGCATTCTCGTCGCGCATTGAAGAGGAGCTCAGACGGTTACCCGGATGATCAACCCCTAGCCAAACGCTCCAACTCCCCTAGGAGTAGTGATTGCGGAAGGAGTAGCAGCACCACCGCACCCCGCCGCGTAAATCGAAGGTCTGCCCCAAGTCCCATGTAGTCGCCATACAAGCTCCGGTCTTGATTTTAATTGCGTGCATGGTATTATTGTACTCTCCTTCAAGTCACGCATCTCCATTCGCGAGAGGTTCCTCCCGCGATGAATGCTATGATCGCTTTAGTATTGAATACTCTTGAATGATATCCCTAATATACATACATTCGTTGGCTGTTGTGGAGGTACGGCTAATTATCCAGAACCTTGACGAGATGGATGTTAGTCAAACTACGCGAGCGATCAGTAATTTACAGCAGATTGAATAGAACAGCCATAGACTCCGTAAGAAGGGGGACATGAGTTGGATAGACGGCATCGATTCATCTACACGCTTTCTGCCAACCTCTACATAAGTCCTCACCGACCAGATCTACTTTTCGACTAAAGCTGTATGGATACGCACTTAAGGTGCCCGAGAAGCACTCAAGTGACATTACCTCTCCTGCCACGGGGCTGCCCACGTTCATGGCGAAAACGCCCTTCATTCATTTCGACTTTGAGCAACAGACTAGAAGCCATTCAAATTAATGGCGAGTTGACCTCGTTTAAGTACTGCAGTTGACCTCGTCGTGATCATATGGCCAGTGAGGCAGTCATCATGCTCGAAACCACGCTGCATGTTCAATCCTCCCAAACATGTGGCGTCTGTGCGTGGTGATCATGGTGGCCTCGGGTTAAAAGTTGAAGTACATTACCTCAAGGTGGCTCGGGGCACAAGCGCTTGCGATCAGCCTGGACCTTCTCCTCATTTAATCAAGTCGTTTCGATGTCCAAGTTTACCGTCTACGCAGCTCGTACGTCTTCAGACCCAGGAGCAGGGACCAACGCTCAACCGGGTCACGGTGCCGCACAAGAAAGGCCTAAGGAGAATCAGGGAAATGTCCAAATGATGGGAACATTTGAGGAACAATGGGCTTGTAACTGACTACTATTCGGGGCTAATCACTGCCTTTTTGTCCGGGTCATATGCTCAAATTCCGCATTTTGTGACCAAAGTCTGACGACTGTTTGCCACGAGGCCGTACGTACGTCCCGCACGCATCGCATCGCACGGAGAGCGGTAGCGCTGGCTGTTTTTTTCTCTTCCTCACCTTATTTCCCCTCCCCTCACTCCGCCTGACCTCGACCCTGTCCCTTTCCTCCCGCCGGTAGGTTCCTTCTGCTTCTTGTTGCTTTAGGTTTCATTCAGAGCATTGTGTTAATTTGACCGCTTCCTTACTGTTTAGGCTATTTATTGACTGCACGACTACACCACGCCTGCGTCCCGGCCCACCCTACCTGCCCACGTACCTCGACGAGACCGCCTGGCACTTGACTGCGCTTTTGGGCTGGTTATCTATCTATCCGCCTATCTTACACCCTCAATCGTGGACACCTCTATCCCGCTATCGATTCGGTCCACTTCGCTACTTCTTGCCACCCTCGGGATTGTCGCTCAAGAAGGTCCGCCGTGCCCGAAGTGACTCAGGGATCTCTCGCATATCGTTCGAAGCCTACGGAAGGACCGACGTTTGTTACAAGAGCGTAGGAAGGACAGATTCGGAGAGCCCTCCGGTTTTCGAGACTAGAAGGTACAAGAAGGGAAGCGAGACACTTCCGCTACCGCTCCCACCGACGCCGTTACTTCCGCCGCCCATTCATTCTGTACCCTCGGGACGTACACCCACCTACCACCWASSACCAAGGTTGAAGTGAGGCCAGCGTCACCCACTCAATCAAGAGCTACCACGTAAATCCGCCACGAAGCCACCCAGCCAGCAAACAAGTTAGAAAATCAGGAAGCGGGAAGCTAGGAAGCATGCCAGGAGCACGCCCCATCAACGACGAAACCAACTCACACGTCGATGACGATTACTACCACTATTATATTGCGTCGCAGAAGAGGGTGTCGAGGTGGATAAGTCAGACGAGGAAAGAGTTGGAGACTGCGACGCCGATGCCTATAGAGCATCCGTTGTCGGATGATGGGCTGACGGGTACGGGGACGAGTAGTGGGTCTGGTTCAAAGACGACGTTGGCGAGTTCGTCGACGCTTGTTGATTCGACTGGACATCGACATGGGAAGGGGAAGGAGAGGGAGAGGTCGTCGCACTACGACAGGCAGTATCGAGAGAAAGGCCATTCGGAGTCAAGGGAGAAGGAGAAGGAGAAGACGATGAAGAGTAGTGGGAAGGAGGATGTTGCCGTTGTACACGATTCGGAGATGCCAGATTCTACCCRATACCGGACCTACCACCACCGAGACTCGGGGCAGCAACAGAAGAAGAASAGGAGCAGCTCGATGTCACCACCCCCCAGCGCATACAAGCCCAGGGTCAAGAATGCCTTGGAACTGAAGTTCGGATTCGAAGGAGAGTCGACTGTGGTTAGTACGACGACTGCCAATGGTCCGATGTTTGAATCCCGTCCGCGCAAAGCGGACCCGGGTTCAACATCAGAGCTCGCTGCGTCTGCTTCAGATCTTGCGCGACTGAGGATCAAGGAGTCTCCCTCTAAGGAGCCGACCAAGTCTGCCGTCCCAAAGTCGTCGCCATCGAAGAGCCGTGGAAGGTCGGAGGGCGAGCGGACTAGTTCAGAGCGGAAGAAATTTTCAGATCGGGAGAGGGAGAGGGAGAGAGCCAAAGAGGAGAGTGCTGCGCACAGGTCAAGGTCTAGAGCCACCACGTCCAAGAGGTCTACCAGGTCCAGCTCGTCACCCAGTGGAGGTTATGATTTTTCGTCAACATCATTCCAAGCGCTGTTGGTTTTGCTATCGTCGTCGGTGTTGATGATTGCGGTTGCACCGAGGGTGGGGCTTATCATGTCTGTGGCTGTTGCGGCTGCGACTGTCGTCGTAGCAAGCATGGTGCGTACCATCTGTTCTCTGTTTGGTTCCTGTGTGCGTCTGTGTGCTAAGTCGTCGTAATCATCCAGCCCTCCGACGATCCCCCTTCAAAAAGGAGAAGGTCAAGAAGTATCGACTCCACAAGAATGCCTGAGACTATCGTGGCTTATCGTTAGCTAGGCCCACTCGCTGCCTGCTCAACGGCTCTTCTGATAGAGGTCAAAGCTCGTCCGTGTTGCGCTGCGCGTTCTCCAGACATTCAATACCTACTAGAATTGCAACTCCAACGTTATGACCGTTATGACCAAACCATCCATTATGCTTTCTCCGTCGCATTGCTCTCATTTTCTTTTTGGAATTTTGCACTGTAAATTCTGTACATTAGACATATATATACCTGGGCACGGTTAGCGCTGCCCTCGCTCTTGCTGTGGATGTTATATCAATATTCTATAGATTTATTATACTCTTATAAGTTCTACCTATGCAAGCTGCTTGACACTCTTTCCGTCTCATCTGAGGGTACCTTGGATGAACGTTTGTCGCTGGCTCATTCGGACATGAAGCTCCGATATTCATCCGACCACGGTTTGACGAACAAGAGAATTGATCACATATTCCATCCTTGAATGTATCACACACCTCGCCGTTACGGATTACATGGATAATTCATCCATCGGCGATCTTCTCTTCTTCTTACCACCACCAGCACAACCACCATAAACTCGCCCAACTTGCTTCATACCAATGGCTACCCCTAAGGTGTTCAAGGTCATTCCGACGACCCAGCAGTATGATTGGGGCAAATTGGGACGTCAAGCCAAGGTCGCGCAGTTCGCTGAGGCTTCGCAGGTACCTGGGTTTGCTATTGAGGAGGAGAAGCCATATGCAGAGGTGCGTATCCTTGCGGCGAGATATCGAGTGTGATCTAATGTCAACAATTCGTTGGAACAGCTATGGATGGGCACGCATTCTTCCTCACCATCGCGAGTGAAAGACTCGGGCGATTTGCTCTCCGATTACCTCCAGAAGAATCCGGACCTCATAGGCTCCTCGATACCCGCTAAATTCGAGGACGTGAAGAATGGGAATCTGCCGTTCTTGTTCAAGGTTCTCTCGATTGCGAAGGCGCTGAGTATTCAGTCACATCCGGACAAGCAGACGGCGGAGAAGTTGCATGCTGAGTCTCCAAAGATATATAAAGGTACGCTTGTGTTTTTTCCATGCGAGTCCTTTTCGTTGAATCGTGATTAGACCCCAACCATAAGCCAGAAATGGCTCTCGCCCTCACCGATTTCGAGGCTTTGTGCGGGTTCAGACCCATCCAAGACATCGAACGCAACCTTCGAGACACGCCAGAATTGTCAGCTGTCATTCCGACTACCATCCTCGAAGACTTCTACAGCATGGCAAAGACGGCTACTCCCAACGAGCCGCCAGCGAAAATAGCGTTGAAGAACCTCTTCGCGGCCGTGATGACGACTCCAACCGACCAGGTTCACTCTGCGATCGAGTCTATCATTGGGCGGTACGAACGCGAGGCAAAGGAGCACCCAAACCCCACCACTACCGACGGTGGTCTGCGTTCCCTAATCCTTCGACTCCAAACCCAATTCCCCTACGACATCGGCATCCTCTGCCCCTACCTCCTCAACATCCTCAATCTCAAACCAGGAGAGGCGATCTTCCTCGGAGCGGGCGAGCCGCACGCCTATATCTCGGGAGAAGCGATTGAGTGTATGGCCAATTCGGATAATGTCATTCGTGCGGGTTTGACCCCCAAGCTCAGGGACGTGCCCAACCTGGTTTCGGGGCTGACCTACGTCTCTGCTGAAGGGAAGAGACACTATGTCTCGCCCGCTGCGTTTTCTGCTGAGGGTGGGGAATATAGCCTAGTATATGATCCACCGATCGAGGAGTTTTCGGTGGTGAAGGCTGAGGTTCCTGCTGGAGCGAAGGCGACGCAGAGGGCGGTTGCTGGTCCTAGTTTGGCGATTGTTACGGATGGGAAAGGAGTGGTTAGCTGGTCGGAAAGTGAGGAGGTTCGGCTTGGGGCTGGGGACGTCCTGTTCATCGGGGCGGATACACCCGTTTCATTCTCTTCGGAGGGCGAAGGGCTGACAGTGTATCGGGCTTTCGTAGAAGTTTAGGTTTAGATAGCATAGAACAAGCAGTCGGGAAGAATAAATGTATTTGTACATCATCATGGGCCTCAGTTTAAAGTTAACACCATAGCTCGCCTGTCAGAGTAAATTCACGACTACCGCTATGGTATACTATAAAGCATCTAGAGTTTCCCCTCTTCGTGCTCCTTTGTGATCTCTTTCGCCACTTGGAGCCAGGCTGGACCGAGCTTCTCAAAATCTTCGAGCTATGATAAAACAATCAGTGCGAGAATCCACAGGGTGAGGGAGGTACTCACGTCGTTGAAGATTTCACAGCTGACCCTAGTCCACCACTTTCCGTTATAGGAGAACCAGGCGGAGTAGGTGTGATGTTCCTCGATCAGCTTGGAATTCAGTTTCTCGTACAGCTGCTCAGTTCTCTTCAGCGTAAGCGGGAGTGGGAGTTCCACGTTAACCTATTTAACGAATTGAATGAATACGATAACTGACGTGATCTAGTTGATAAAGAAGGCATCCGTACCATGTTGACGGTCAAGCTCCCATCGGGATCCATGACCTGAGTCCCGAGGATCTCTGCGAGACGACGGCCTCCCTTTAAGGCGAGGTCGTGGCAATACTCGTTGATCTTGCGTTCACCTCCAAGCCATTTGCGGAATTTCAACGCTATGAACCAGGTATGAGATTAATGCTGAAGAAGCGATGGAGTGAATCCCACCTTCAAGAACGCTTAAGTATGGTGCAAAGTCGATGGTTCCTACCCCTGTTGATCCCGTTGAGACGCTGGTGACTACAAAGGGTGATAGGGGTGATGAGAAGGAAGACGTACATTCGAACTGTTCCGCGAGGTTGGGGTTTCCGTTCCGTTGCGCGAGCGGGATGTAGTAGTTTGACGTCGGCACGGTCGTCTTGATAACATGTTGGTTTCTGGTACCCAGAAAAGTCAGATTCTCCGTCACTTCGGAAGAGGCAAGACGTACCGGAAAGGAATGTATAATACCGCACATCCACGTTTAGCGTATAACCATTTGTGGCAGTTCTACAGGAGTTCGCGTATGATGTCAGTATCAGCGTTCTCCGGCTCGGGTATAAATAGAGCACTCACAGATACCCAGAAATCAGGTTGCGCTTCGCTGAGATTTAGATCTAGCTCCTGACCGATAGAGTGGGCGGCATCAATGACGCTCCATACGCTCTCTTCCTTGCAGATCTTCGTGAGTTCCTTCCACGGGAGTAGAGCTCCAGGATTCGAGATGATGCTATCAATAATAGCAACGCGTTTGTTGTTCGGCCCAACTTTAGCTTCAGGGGACTGGATGAAAGTCTTGAATTGTTGGACAATCTCTTCTTGAGTGAGTGGAAAGTTCAATTGGAATTGGAGGACCTTGGGGTGGGGTGGGACCTCCGAGAGGTAAGTAGCGGTGGTGGAAATAGCCGAGTAGGATGTGTTAACTGAGTAGTCGCGAAGTCGGGATCAAGTTAGCAAATGGTGAGTGGAAATACAAATATGTGATCCGTTCCAGTACTCACAGGTGAAGATGATGTCATCCTTGTCCCATGAAAAGTTCCTCATGACGGTATTGATACCTGCAGTCGCGTTCGGAACGAGGTAGCATTCGTCGGTTTGTGCACCGATTAAACTTGCAACTTGAGATCGGGCTTCGTTGAGACGGTCTTGGTAACCGAATCGGTGAAACCGCTCCGGGTTGGACTCGATCTCCTGAGATACCTCGAAGGCATATTGGAGAACTGCCTTGGGCGGAGTGCCATAGGATCCTAAGGAGTGTACGAGCCATCATGAGGTAGATTAGAAGCACTGAAAACTGCGTCGCGCACCGTTGTTGAGGTTGATATATTTAGGATCCATGGCGAAGAGCTGGAGGGCCTCTTTCCCAAACGATGGTGGGGGCTGGGAGTACAAAGTCTTCAGGTCGACGAACGGGGCCATTGTTGGTAATTGGACTGGCAGAAATCTGGGGGAGGTATATGACCAAGATGCAGAGAAGAGAACGCGATCTCGCTTAGCGATACTGACTCGATGGGTGCGTACACGTGATCACGTTCTGGAGGACCGTCGAGGTCAACGAGCTCTGAGACTTCGATGGCTTTTGGACAGGGCTTATATAGACCGTGGAATGAGTCAAGATCAATATCAGAATCTTCGGAATGCAGATGGAATGTCGATAACCGCGGATGTGATGATTCCGAAAGGTTATGGACGATCTCAATTTGACGGACCATGCGCAAGACTTGCTAGCGGGTTATTGAGGTGTAACGAGACTTGCTGTTCGGAATTGCAAGCTCCGGCGGATAATACGGCTACTTGTCACGGTCTAAGAGCCTGGTANGGCGGCAAGCACAAACCACTCCGGAATTAGCACTTACCGAAAGATTCACTTACGCCGTGATGAGGTATGAGCCGGCCATGGGAGAGGACCCTGCGCACGCGATTATAGCAGGCATTCTACTCAGGGAACTGGCGTGAGGGGAGTTGCGGCAGCCGAACATCCTACCTGAGCCTCTGAGTATGAGCATAGGACACATCTGCGTCCTCCGTTCGAGAGCTCGAGATGTAGTTCGGGGATAGATGGTCGCCAATGATTTCCACATCTGGGTAGTGAGTGCTATAATCCCTAACCCATCGTGCCTTCGTTGGCCAATTTAAACTCCCATGAAGAAAGTAATGGGGGCTGCCAAGGGCCCCAAGCCGCTAGACGGGTACCCGTAAGGGAGCGGACGCTCGCTCATACAAGGTAAACGTATCAAGGCTTAATTCAACGGTAAAAAGACATGGTGCCCTGAATGTTCCTGGCGACTTCAATCGGTCAGAATTCTGAAATAGAAATACTTGCACTTACCATGCCGGCTGTTCAAGCTACTGCGGTGCCGTAACGCCTCAAGTGGGTCAGGAAATGCTTTTACCCGCACATCTCCGCGCATTGTCAACGGAAGGAGGTCAAATTTCAATTGTTAACCCAGGTGTCGCCAGAAGACCTGGCTGAAGGCGCTAGCTTGCCACTTAGTCACCAACAACGGGTTCTTTGCATCTAGAATTCCACAAGATACCGTACAGTCGCAAAATCCATGTTTTGGAGTATGGCAACGAGCGGACGAGCAGTAAGGATGAGGTGGCGGTTTGAATGGAAAASACAATCTTGGCCCGGAATCGAACGCGCGATGCGGACAAGACAGTATTGTCACGCGTCACACATCACGTTAGGCCGTCACGGTCACGGTAGCTCCCAGATGCTCCNNTNNTTCCTTCCTTCCTTCCTTCGACTCTGGCAACGACCACAGTGATGATCATGGATCGCACAACGCCGACCTTTTTTTTTCATATCGGTCTTTGTGAGAAGATTCCGCCTCGAGATTGGAAATATTAACCCTAGTACGTACGAACGAGGGGCCTTACTCAATCAATATATGGCCGAAGCTTACATTCGATCCAACCGTTAGATTTCCTGTCGAATCGGAACCGTCCGCAATTGTGAACGAACATATCTCTCCGACACAATTTGANAATTCCCAGTATGACGGGCTGTGACATACGGNGCCTCGAGGTCTGAAGNGTGGCTTGTCGGASRMTTGYCGKACAWGNCGTYATCGTTTGTTCTTCTCTTCTATTTCAGGCCAGGATCTCGCGGATCCGCTAYTTATCAGGGACGCGCCTGCAGCCGAGTGGCGCCCCGTCATCAGAGTTCTTCAAGCTTTGCATAGCAGGTAAGCTTCCTCTCTGYGCCGTTGGCATCGTGCCCCGGAGAAGTTTAAAAATCCAGAACTTTCTCCTTTTTCTCAGCCCTTTCGGSACGGGGGTATAACTCTGCCAACCTGCCAGCTATCAATTTTGTAGAACGTTGCTTTCAGCGMCGCCCGTCCTCTCGTTTCTCGTTTCTCGGTTCGCTCACTCCACATTCATTTGTTTTTCTCGTGTCCGAAATGCCACCTCTCCCATATGTTCTCGACAATACGTGAGTCTATCTACTATCTGACGYAGAAAAATGGCTGATTCTCGTCTTCTACCAGCCTGGGGGCTGCCTTTGTGGGTATGACCGTGGCTGCTGTGTACGTATCCCGTTTTTACCTCGCTTCAAGCCCTGACTCAGTCCGTGCAGGCTTCATGGAGGTGCGAGTTCRCAACATCTTCTTGGATGGCCGATGTGACCTTTCTTGCAGTCTCTTGCGTGCAGGCGTGGTACTACTTCACTCATCAGTCGGATCGGTGGCCGATCAAGTCCCTCGTAAGTCCTACCGACCTGCCTTGCTACATTGCTTGCTTACGACATAATTCAGGTCGCTGCCGTTATGTTCTTCGACACGGTTCACCAGGCTTTGATTACACACACAGGTAACTCGCTAATGATMTTCATCGTCTTCACGGCTGACTGCCCTTGTCTCAGTTTATAGCTACACAATTACGAACTGGGGCAACCCAATAATCCTCGATGAGCTCATCTGGTATGCTTCGCTCCCAGTTTTGCCTTCCCTGGTCCCGTGTGCTAAACTCCCTCACTTGGCAGGAGTTTGCTGGTGGGTCACGTCGACTGTGTACCATGCTCCCGCGCTGAAATTTTGAATCGAAATCAGGTGGAAGTCTTGTTCAATGTAAGGCTCTATACCTGACTCCGAATSCTCAATCTTAAATCGTCTCCTCTAGGGACTGACGGCGCTTCTCGTCCAAAGGTGAGCTTCACAGACATATACTCAAACCGAACTTGACACTATTTCCTCCCCAGCTTCTTGACCATGCGAGTTTGGCGTCGTACGTGCTACTCCCACCGCCACATCTTCCACTACTGACCAACCTTCAGTCAGCAGCCGTAACTACCTCTTAACTGGGCTCACCGTGTGTCTCCCCATGATCTTCTGCGAGATAGATAAGCTCACACTACCTTCTTCCAGGCGCTCTTGGTGATCGCAGAATTCGGTACGTCACTCGGACMAACTAAGCCCAATCTGTCGTTAATTGCCTTCGGGTGTAGCTTGCGTCATAGGTGTGCCGAAAGAAGTTGCTATCCGGACGATATTCAATACTAATTGACATGGATCATCCGCCTCTAGCGTTTACTGGTTTATCGTATGTTTTCTTCTCCGTATCGTCTTCGCTTGGCTGAAACCCGACGGATAGTCTTGGTCTCAAAACATTCTCTCGACTAGCGAATTTGGAGGTGAGCTATGGTGTGAATACTTGTTGAAGAACTCTGAAAGAAGTTCTTGTCCTTTGCAGGCGCTATCGATCACTGTCAACGCTCTCGCCGCCGCCGGAGACGTTTTGATCGCTGCGACTCTGTGTACTATCCTTCATCGCTCACGCACTGGGTTCCACAGGTCGGTTCTCTCGGTGATACAGCTTGATTGATTGGTTAATTGATTCTGGCATCCGTAGGTCCGACACCATGATCAATAAACTCGTGCGGTGCTTCCTTGCCTTTCGCAAGTCCGAGTTTTGTTTGACAGTCCCTTTATCCCTTTCTAGATCCTCTTTTCCGTCAATACAGGTTTCTTGACGAGGTCAGTCCTGATATTCGCGGTTAGGGCGCCTGTCTGACAAGTCTCTCCTGTTAGCCTCTGCGCCGTTGGCTCTTTGATCACGGTTCGTTCATCTCTCTGTGTAGCTTGCCATTTGATATTGACACTGGATGCATCAATTATCTAGATTGTTGTCGCTGGTCATACCTTCTTGTACATCGCATTCTTTTTCTGCATCGGCCGACGTAAGCTTTCGCTAGAGACTTCTTTTCTTCTCCCTGGTGTCTAATGGTTTCAACGTACAGTCTACACCAACTCTTTGCTCGCCACACTCAATGCCAGGAAGATGATTCGTGGCTCGGCCGATGGGATACATAGCACTAGTGATAACCTTTCTTTCTCGCTGAGGGATTTACCGAAGAATGGGACTGTTACTTCGTCCAAGGTGAGGGTTTTTTCGTCATTCCGTTTCATTGACTTTGACCTGGGCTATAAATATTATAGCGTCCCACGAATATCTCGATCAAGATTGATACAACGAAAGAATTTGCGATGGATCGAGACTCTGACCAAGAATTGGACAACGACAAGACTATGCACTGTACGGTGGGTCAGCTTTGCTATGTGCTTCTCTGGTCGTCCTTCGTTGTTGCTAACTAATTGTCTCCCGTACCCTCGCTCTGAACTTCGTGTTAGACCACTCATATGATCATGCAGGCTCAAAGTACGGAGATTATAAGGCAGTATATGGAGAGAGAGGGTTGTGCCGTTTGATCTCCCGATGAACGACCCCCCTCTCCTTCGATCCGCTCGCAACCCTCTCGACGTTTGATAGTCTCCACTTTGAGGTAGTCACACATGCTCTCCTCAGCTCACGACTATGCACATTCAAATGCATGTTCCATACCCTCTTGTGACCGTTTGTACAATACATGGGTTTCTTCACGATGTGTCGAATACCCTCATGCTTGTAAAAATTAAATAGTAGTATCTTGTGATGTCTTCTGATGTGCGCCGCTCGCCGAGAACAATACACATGAACCTTATGGTTCACCACAAAAGGGCCGGGCTTAAAAAAATTCAGCTGGCCAACGTGGGGATCGAACCCAAGACCTTCGCGTTATTAGCACGACGCTCTAACCAACTGAGCTAGTCGGCCACTGCATTCTGGATGGACGTTGTTCTTCCTGACAGCTGGGCGCTTGAAGTTTTTCTTCTCGTGAGGAAACGAAAGCCAACAACGCCATAAATTTTGGGTTGATTGCGTACTAGAAGTCGAGCCGAGGGTAAACCCTTGAAACATAAATACTCTGATAAGTTTTAGATCTCACTCTGGCACTCAGAGAACCACGGAAAATACGTTCTCCAAGATATCGGTCCTTGCCTTCTCCAATGC
>SDEE01000366.1:0-47792 GCA_004126415.1 Candolleomyces aberdarensis
AATCTACTTGGATGGACAATACGAGCCGTAATAAATCCGCAGGACACTGTTTCAAGAAGAGATGAGAACGGACATAGATTTCTATCCCACATCAGCGAAGAGCTTCCCATAGAGACGCTCAGCGAGCGCTCAGTCCGGTGTGGACGTCGGGTCTGAAATCTCGCCGGTCGATGCACCTTGTCTTTACGCGAATAGCTCCGACTGGCGTGGGGCCAATGATTGCAGGTACATTGACATTTCTCCAGCGCTTCTGCCCTTTCCATCCATACCAGATGTCCGACTAACGTCCTCCGTGATGGCCCACAAACTTTGGCCTGTCAGGCGGTGCCTGGGCCTATCTCTCGCTTGATTCCCTATATAACCGCCCCGACTGCCTGCCTGATTCCGAATCCCAGCGCCCTTTCCCTGCCTCGTGTATCCGCAGGCCTATTTAAACCTCCCCCATCCCCTCCCGCCTCTTCATTCCCACCCATGTCCACCATCCTCGAGAAAGTCGCCCTCCAGCTCGACGCCTGGAAGCAGAGCGGTGCCCCTGTGGACACCTACGGAGGCCGTCCAGTGACTGGCTTCTACGAGAAGAGGCTCGAAGACATCCGGGGACTGATCAAAGACCCCGTCATGACCCCCGATGATTTCGTATGTCTTTCGACCTTTCAGAGACTCGGCGTGTTGCTCAATACAGTCTACAGCCTGCTATCCTCGACGCCCTGCGCAACGCAGGCGGTGTCGGTATTGACGACCGTCAGCTACTGGTGGGTTGTTACACATGAGAGCCCGAAGTACCGACCTCTCATTCTTTCGAAATGACAGCTCGAGATTGGCATTGTAGCCATGTCCAAACTCAAGGACCACCCTATTTCGCAGAAGATGCAAGAAGCTGCCATCGCCTTACGTGCGTCTAGCTTGCATTTCGTACCCGACAAAGTTTGACACTGACCCATGACTACAAACAGTCTACAAAGATCTTCCGCACCCTCCGAGCACCTACCTCTGCCTCCCACCCGTGGAGCAGCCCGTGGCGCAACCCGTGGTCCAATCTACTGAGGACAAGGACAAGAAGGATACGCAGAATGCGAAACCAAAGCCTCCCGTAAAATACGCCTTCCGTCCTGCCGATGGGACCAACTACAACATCTTGTTCCCCACATTGGGAAAAGCAGGATCTCCCTACGCCCGCTCTGTACCCTCTAAGCACTGCCTTCCAAAGGGTTCTCTTCCCGACCCAGGACTGATCTTCGACACCCTTCTCAAACGCGACGAATACAAAAAACACCCGGGAGGAGTTTCATCYATGTTCTTCGCCTTTGCGGATTTGGTCATCCACAGCATCTTTGATACCGATCATACTAATTGGAGCATCAACAAAGCCAGCAGCTACTTGGATCTGAGCGTCTTGTACGGAAGCTCTGAGGCCCAGGTCGATCTTGTGAGGAATAAGGAGGTTGGGACTGGCCAACTGTGGAATGATGTCTTTGGCGACCGGCGATTGCTCCACATGCCTCCCGCGAGCTGCGCTCTTCTCGTTTTGTTGAGCAGGAACCACAACGTATGTACCGTCACGCTTCGATGAAAACTCAAACTTACCTTCATATTTGGTTTGGACAGTATATCGCTCAAAAGATATTCGATATCAACGAGAGCGGCAAGTACACGAAGACCTTTACTTCAGAGGACCAGAAACGGACTCAGGATGATGAGATCTTCCACCGAGCCCGTCTCGTCAACTGTGGCTATTTCATGCACATCATTCTCGGAGGTAAGCAATCTATCAACCTAATTTCTTCTCAATACAGCCCTGATTCACTGCCATTTTAGACTACGTTGGCGCTATCTTGGGCCTAGTTCGGGATGGCAGCGACTGGCGATTGGATCCGTTGATGGTTAGCATCCATTCCTCTTGTCATCTCAGTTGATCAGAAGTTTGCTGACCATCTATCTCCCACTGACAGAACATTCGGAACAAGAACCACGACTTGGAACCAGTCGGCGAAGGCAATGTCGTTTCTGTCGAGTTCAACCTTCTCTACCGCTGGCACTCCACCCTCTCCGACCAGGATGCCAAGTGGACCACAGAGATGTTTGAGCGCATCTTCGAAGGCAAAGATCTCAACAATGTAAGCAGTGCTCTCACCTGATAGATCCTTCCTTCGTGAGCTCACCGGAATCCTAACTCTAGGTCACTATTGACGACTTCAAGCACGCCGCACACGCCAACATGAAGGTTCCCAAAAGTCCACGGGACTGGGTCTTCTCTGAGTGAGTCGAGTCTCTCTGTCATCTCAGGTTTAGTTCCGAGCTGGTACTCATCGACGTATCACCACTTCACAGTTTGAAACGAGATGCAAATGGCCGATTCAATGATGACGAACTCGCCAATATCCTGCACAACGCCACCGAATGGTGCTCTTCTGCATTCAAGGCCCGAGGTATCCCTGCTGCGATGCGGATCATCGAAGTGATGGGTATCGAGCAGGCGAGGAGTTGGGGTACTTGCTCTGTACGTGATGATCGTCATCTGGGTTACGTTGCTGGGCGTTTAACTGACTGGTTCGTGTGGTATAGTTGAATGAGTTCAGGAAGTTCTTGGGTCTCAAGCGTAAGTCGAAAAGTAGTCTTCTCTGTCTTTTCTAGAAATTGACCCCCGAAAAGCCCACAAAAATTTCGAGGAATGGAATTCCGATCCGGAGATCCATGTAGGTCGTCATAACATTCCACCTCCCTTCTTGACTGACTCTCGCCTAGCACGCCGCCCGAGCTCTTTACAAAGATATCGACAACCTCGAACTCTACGTCGGACTGCAAGCCGAAGAAGCCAAGGAAGCCGGACCAGGTGCGGGCCTCTGCCCAGGCTACACAGTCTCGCGAGCCATCCTCGCCGACGCCGTCTGCCTCACCCGCGGCGACCGCTTCCTCACCTCCGAGTTCACTCCCGCCAACCTCACCTCCTGGGGCTTCCAAGACTGCCAGTACGACAAAGAAGATGGGTCCTACGGAGGCCTTCTCACCAAGCTCCTCTTCAGGACCTTGCCCAACCACTACCCCCGTGGCTCCGCTTATGCCCACTTCCCCTTCCTCGTTCCTGAGTTCATGGAGAACAACTTGAGGGAGCATAAGCCGGATGTCGTTGACAAGTATACGTGGTCGAGGCCGAAGAAGCAGCCTACGGTTGTTCCTGTGCAGAGTTATGCAGGTGTGAAGCAGATCCTCTCGGATCGTACTTTCATCTCGGCCGCTGAGGGTCGGTTGTCCACCATCGCGAAGTCCGCTGTCACGAAGAAATCGGTAAGTAACACCTCAGTTACGTACGCACCATGAACATGTTATACTGATACTACATTGAAGACAAAGGGATCCTGGCGCGGGAACGAAAGACGTCGCTCTCAACTCAGGTCCGTCGAGAAAGAGCTCCTCAAAGCGAAGGATGAGGTGTACAAGATCGCGATCTCGTCCCCCAAGGACCTCGCGACGTACTTTGAGAAGAAGACCAGGGAGTTGATCAAGGAGAAGGCGTTCAACAGTGCGGACAAGACTACCAAATACGTGGACATTGTTCAGGATGTTATCAACCTCGTCCCCATCCATTGGATATCTTATGAGATCGTAAGTATCACCCTTCTATCGACTATTTCGCTCCATTCATTCTGACTTGATTGTTATCTAGGCTGGCTTGTCGTTGAAAACGGCGGCGACCCCTAACGGTACTATGTGGGAACAAGACACTTACAAGAAGTTCTTGGACATCGCAGAGTATGTTCACTTGAACCTCAGCGCGGAGAACGACTGGAGGCTCCGTGAATCCTCTCAAGCCCACAGTGAGGAGTTTGTCAAGGCTATCAAGGGGCATGTCGACCAAATCGATAACCGGGTGAGTGTTCAGTTTTGCTTTCGAGCTCACCAATCCTAATCCCCTTGCTCCAACGTATCGTAGTTCTCGATCCGCGACGCCTTGGCCCACATGACCCTTGGTGACAGCCGCAGCCACGTTTTCTTGAAAAAGGTCGTCGATGCGCTTGAAAAGAGATACAATCATCGCGAAATCGCCGGCCAGGTCTTTGCCGCTGTGGTGCCAACCGCTGCTCTTTACTCTGGAACGGTCGCGTGCATTGTGGAATTCTTCTTGGCCGAACCCCAGACCAAAGCCCGGGAGGAGCTTCTTCAGTTGCTCAAGTCCTCAGATAGCGACGCCCCGGAAAAGGTCCAAGGATACATTCGCGAGGCAATTCGTACGTTCTCCTTAATGTTGCCATGAAACTCTCAACTGACGTTTGCGATAATTCAGGTCTCAACCCACCGGTGCCTGGCTTCTACCGAACAGCTGGTCGCGAAATCGTCGTTGGCCCTCAAACTATTCAAGCCTTTGAGGTTGCCTACACCAGCGTCACAGCTGCCAACATCGACAAAACCGTCTTCGGCCCGGATCCTGAGGTCCCAGTCTACAACCGCCCTCAGGACAAGGCTGGTATCTTCGCGTTCGGCGAGAACAGGTGAGTGTCCGATTGTGTGCATTGTGTGGGTACACGGATATCTAACAGGTGAATTACAGCCTTGTGTCCGAAGAATTCCTGTTCGCGGTATGTTTGTTTGCATCTTGCAACGGTCATCTCATCTAATTCATTACCGTTTTGGTAGACTGTACCATCCGTCCTCCGGGCCATCTTCGAGCAGAAGGGTCTCCGCCGGGGTCCTGGTCGCTCGGGACCAGCCTCGGGTGCTTTCACTTCCTTCAAGGAGAGCTATCTTGGATCCCCCAGGGAGATGTACATCAACACTAATGGTGCTTTCACTCAATTGCCTGATAGTCTGCTTGCACAAGTAAGTCTTGCTTGACCTTGCTCGTCTTCGACTGTTGCTGATTCCTTTCGTCCTGCAGTTTGATCCTTGAATTTGAACGACTGAATCTACGAAGGATACGATCCTCTACGAGCTTGATCTGCTGTATATCATTAATGTTTTGATGCTATCGATAGTAATACCTTTTCGCTTTCTGTATATTCCCTAGCTATGTACCATGTAATACCCTGTAGTGCTTTCTTAATGACCAAAAACACGCACATGTCGAACGACTAATGGATGGCTGGATTGTCATGGAGAGGGACAGGGGCAATTTCCAAATAAGTGCTGTTGGGTGGTTGAATTGAAGCCGTCACGCTCTGATCAACGCGCTCGCGTCCTGCCCCAACTCCAACTCTTTGGGTTCGTTGGCGACGCTTGCTTTCCTCGCACCACGTCACCCTTCAAGCTCTCTCTCTCCATATACATCCCCGCGAAGAGCATTCAAGCTGTGATTCTTCCAGGATCTCGAAGGAACAACATACAACTGCCCTGCAAACCACCCTTGTTCATGTTGTTGGGAGCACGTTAAACCCAAGCAATACCCCATGGCATCCAATAGGAATGCAGATGCAGCCAGAGCAGCTGCACTGCAGGCAGAATTCAACGAGAAGAAGTGGGTCTGGGTTCCAGATGCGAAGGAGGGATACCTAGCAGGATGGGTTAATCGTGAGGAGGAGGATGCGGCGGAGGTGGTTATGGCCTCTGGAGGCGAGGTACGCTCACCAATCCTTTCATTGAACGAAAGAAGAGACTTAACAGCATCTCCATAGATCCGCAAAGTTCCTTTTGAATCTTTATTCAAGATGAACCCACCAAAGTTCGATCGAGTGGAAGATATTGCAGACCTGACCTTCCTCAACGAAGCCAGTGTCGTGCACAACCTTCGTCTGCGCTATGGATCCGGCGCCATTTATGTGCGATACATCGTCTCCTGCGCCTCCGCTTTTTATTTACTCTCTTTCTTACTCCTAGACCTACTCTGGATTGTTCTTGGTCGCAATCAATCCGTACCAGCATCTGCCCCTATATTCCGATTCCATCATCCAACAATATCGCGGAAAGCGCAGGGACGAGAACCCACCTCATATATTCGAGGTCGCGGAGCGAGCATGGGTCAATATGGGCGAAGAACGAGAGAACCAGAGCATCCTCATCACGTATGCCACTCTTCACTGACCTTGTCAAAGATGAAATACTGATTTCATTGCTCGTTTGCTTTTCAAGTGGAGAATCCGGCGCAGGAAAGACAGAGAGCACGAAGAAAGTAATCCAATACCTAGCAGCCATCGCAACAGATGCGCATCCCCCACCTACAGCCCCAACCTCTACGCATTCGCGTTCGGCGACACTATCCTCGAGCTCAATAATGGCAAACATGCCCTCATCCTTATCCCGTAACGTGCCTTTCAAAAAAGGACATGCACCATCCAACTCTATCGCTACCGTCTCCCATACGACTGCAAAGGGTCGCCTTGGTCTCCTTGAACGACAGATCTTACAGGCCAACCCTATCCTCGAAGCCTTTGGAAACGCCCAAACCCAACGGAATAACAATTCAAGTCGGTTTGGAAAGTTTGTCCGAATCATGTTTTCTCCTGATGGCAGCATCGCCGGCGCAAATATCGATTGGTACCTGCTAGAGAAGAGTCGAGTGGTTTTCCGAAATGAGGCTGAGAGAAGTTTCCACGTATTCTACCAACTGCTTGCTGGGGCTGGAGATGCTATGAAAGGTTGGATATGGAATTCCATTTTCTCCAATTATGGCTAACGATACTGCTTTAGGTACATTGCTGCTGGACGGGGACGCCGGAGACTACGAGTACTTGAACAAGAGCAAACGAGAGGTGGATGGTGTGGACGACCATGAGGACTGGTATGCGCTCAAGGTATATTCTGCTTTGATCCCTCCTGAATTCTCCATACTGAACGTAATTAGGCTGCCCTTGACACAGTTGGATTCTCATCACAAGAGCAATTTGACCTATTCCGGATACTTGCCGCCATCCTTCACATTGGCAACATAGAGATCACAGCTACTCGAGGCGACGAAGCAATGATGCCCGATCCCTCCCAAGCAGAACGCGTCTGCCATCTCCTTGGAATCCCAATCGCAGAGTTCACTCGTGCCGTCTTGCAACCCCGCACGCTTGCTGGTCGAGAATGGGTCTCCCAATCCCGAACGCAGCAGCAAGCATTGGACGAGCTGTCTGCCCTATGCAAGACCCTCTACGAGAAGTCATTTGGTTCCCTGGTCGACCGGATCAATAAAGCCTTGGACAGGCCTTCATCCAAGTCCAACTTCATTGGCGTCCTCGATATTGCCGGTTTCGAAATCTTCGATATTAACAGCTACGAGCAACTCTTGATCAATTATACCAACGAGAAACTCCAACAGTTCTTCAATCATCACATGTTCGTCCTGGAACAAGAGGAATACGCCCGTGAAGGTATCAAATGGGACTACGTCAACTTCGGACTCGACCTCCAGCCAACCATTGATCTCATCGAGTCAACTGGAGACTATATCGGAATCCTCAGTTGCCTGGACGAAGAATGTATCATGCCGAAAGCCACCGACTTGACATTCACGAACAAAGTCACCTCCTTATGGACCGTACCTACGAACGGGAATGAAGACTACCACCCTGGCAAGGACAAATACGAGCCAACTCGGTTCCACCAAGGCTTCATTATCCAACACTACGCAGCCAAGGTTGAATACCACACAGACGGATGGCTGGAGAAGAACAAGGACCCCCTCAACGACAATTTGACCAGAGTCCTAGCAGCGTCCGGAGAACATTACGTCGGCTCCCTGTTTGCCGAATACGCCGAAACTCCCAACCCGCTTGGCGGCCCAAATAACTTCTTCGCCGCCGGTAGAAAACGAGCAATCAAGAAAGGCGCATTTAGAACAGTAGCCCAACGTCACAAAGAGCAGCTCTCCAGCTTGATGCAACAACTTCGAGCGACACAACCCCACTTCGTTCGTTGCATCGTCCCCAACACTCTGAAAAAGCCTGGTCGCGTCGACGTACCACTAGTTCTCGACCAGCTGCGTTGCAATGGTGTCCTGGAAGGAATCCGAATTGCCAGGCTGGGTTACCCTAACCGCCTGCCCTTCGTCGAATTCCGACAACGATACGAAGTCCTTACTCCCGGTATTATCCCCCGCGGATACATGGACGGTCGCGAGGCTTGCCGAAGGATGGTCAATGCTCTCGACTTGGACGATGCGATTTACAGAATCGGAACCTCGAAAATCTTTTTCAAGGCCGGTGTCTTGGCTGAACTCGAAGAGCGACGGGATGCTCTCTTGTTCGATATTTTCTCGAGGCTTCAGGCTGTTTCGAGGATGTGGGTTGCGAGACGGCAGATGCGGAAGATTCTGAATCGTGCGACCGCCATTCGGACTATCCAGAGAAACGCTCGCGTCTACGGCGAGCTCCGAGACTGGCCGTGGTGGCAGCTCTTCACCAAGGTGGGTTTGCCCAATCCTTCTTTGCAATATTATATTCATTGTTCGTCCTTAGGTTCGACCATTGCTTGCTGCTACTAGGAACGACGAAGAACTTCGGAAGCGCGAGATCGAACTTCACCTGSSCAGGGAACGTGCAGAACGCGAGAAGAAGGAAAAGGAGGCGTTGGAAACACTGCGCATGACCCTCGAGGCTGAGAAACGTCGGGTTGAAGACCAGCTTGCATCCGAACGTTCTCTGACCCTGGACAAAGATGCACTCCTAGAACGAAGTAGAGCCCGGATCGCCGAGCTGGAGGAAGAGATAGAGGCTCTCCAGGAGGACCTTGCCAGTGCAGACTCCCAAGTCGACAAGGCGATGAGCTTGCAGAAAGAAAGCGACGAGAAACACACCTCGCTAAGAGAGGCGTTTGAACAAGCTGCGGAACATCTTGTCCGGCTGGAGGCGGAACAGAAAGAGTGGATAGCTCGGGAAGCAGAAATTGTTGAGCAGTTGGCTTCCGCTGAGAAAGAGATCGAACTGCTTCGTGGAGATTCGGAGGAACTGCAGAAAGTCGGGGAGGAGCTGAAGAACCTTGCCTTGCAAAGAGAGGAGGACATCACCAGAACGAAGGAGCGGACAGATCTAGCGGTCCACGAACTCGAATCCAAGTTAAAGGTCGAGGCTCAGAATAGGTAAGCCTTCCAAACCCTGATGTCTTCGATACTCTTTTACTCACAATATCGAAGGGAGCTCTGGAAGGACAAGTATGACACGATGGAGAAAGACGCGCGCCAATCTAAAGAGCAACTCGCCGAAATGGCACGCACTGCAAACGACTACTCTGCCATGCTTTCGAAGAAGGAGGAACAGATAGCCAACATCGAAAAGCAGATCGACACTTTGACCGCTGAACGAGAGCAAGGCCTGAAGGAGATCGTCGAACTTCAAAGCGACATCGACACTTTGCATGCAGAACTTGCCGCCGAACAACAAGACCGTGCTCAGGAGCAGGCGATGCGGGTTAAACTCACCGGCGAACTGGACGACCTCAGGGCTCGCTTGGCTGCTAAGACCGACGAGGAGACCATGCGCAGAGAGGCCCAGCAAAGCAAAGAGGCCGAACTTGCTGAACTTCGGACCCAATTCGATCGTGTTCATGAGGAGCTATCGGAGTCCCGCCGCACCGCGCTCGAGGTACAAGGCAAGCTGAAGGTGGAATTGGAGCACGCTAGTCGCGAGCACAAGAATCTTTCTTCAAGTCATAAGTCATTGCTTGACCGAGAACGTGCTGCTCAGGAGTCTTTGACGAAGCTTCAAGCTACAGTCGCAGAGTTGGAGAAGAGTAAGCGGGGGATGGAATCGGAACTCCACTCTCTGAGATCTCGCCAAAACGACGCAGAGGCTCAAATTGCGGAAGTCTCCCGAGCCAAAGAGGTATGTCCTTGGAATATTTTCAAAGGAATTGGAACTCATCTCCTTCTGTCAGGCTCTTGAGCGGCAGCTCTCTACGGCTCAGGCAAAGTACAGAGACTTTGAAGACGTAGAGCTTCAATTCCAACGTGACCGAGAGAATTTTACCCGACAATTGGAGGCCACCAAGAAGCAATTGGAAGCAGAGACGACGAAACGGAGCCAGCTAGAACGTTCTCTATCATCCCACAAGTCAGAAGTCGCCAAATTAAAAGAGCGGAATACCAGGCTCGATCGCGAACTCAACACTGCTTTGGACAAATTGAAGCAGAAGGAGTGGGAGGTCAAGCAGCTAGAGGGTCGTCAAGACAAGACAATCGTCGAACACGTTCACGTCCTTCAAGAAGCAAAGGCAGTCACGGACAGGCAACTTGCAGACACGCAAATCGAGTTAGAGAAGGCCAGAGTATACATCAAGTCTCTTGAGAAGGTGAAAGTGCGATTGGCTGGCGAGGCGGAGGATTTGGTTCAAGAGAAGGAGCGAGACCTGCGGGTCAAGGAAAGGAGTGTGAAATTGCAAGAGGAGAAGACGATCAAGGCCCTGCAAGAGCTTGAAAAGGAAAGGCGCTCCAAAGGGGATCTCGAACTCAACCTACGTCGCCTACAGGCCGACCTCAAAGCCTCACAAGCTCAGGTTGGAGATTTCACCGAACAGCTCCAAACCGTGCAACGTTCTAAAGACAACCTCGAAGCCGAACTGGAACGCCTCGTGGAGGAGACGGACGCCAACAACTCCTTTGCTCGACTGCAGAGACAATACGAAAGCCGAATTGCCACCTTAGAAAACCAGCTTTCAGAGTCGGATGTGGCAAGAACAACTGCGGTCAAGATTCGAGAACATCTCGAGCGCCAGCATGAAGAGATTCGCCGACTAATCCTGCACGGCAACAAAGGGGATGGCGATTTCCAGAGCCGCTTATTGAAGGAGCTGAAACTTGCAGATGAGGCCCTCAACAAGGAAATGTCTGCTCGAGCCAAGGTTCCACGGTCCAGTAATGCCAACGAGCTCCACCCATACCTTCCCTCCACTCCGACCAAACGACCTGGCGGATCAACCGTCTCAGTCAACAGCACACCCTCCCGCGCTACGGATAAGCAGGTCGTAGCCCTTAAGCAACAGGTCCAGGTCCTCGAAGTGCAAATGGTTGCATCTGAGAGAGTCCGACGCCATTTGGAGAACTCACTACGTGAAATCACGCTGGAACTCGAGAACAGCGACGGATCAAGACAATTCTTGCAGCAATACAAGGCACGCCTGACCAAGGAAAATGCGACACTTTCGGAACTGTTGAGAGAGGAGACCGAAGCTCGTCGGGCAGCTGAAACCGCACAGATCGACGGAGTCCAAGCCATGTGGTCCAAGTTCCAGAAAACGATGGACGAAGAAAGGGGTAACTACGTGCGTCTCGAGGAATCTCGAAAGGCATTGGTAAGTGTGTCTGATAGGCTCTGCGAGCTAGTCAACCCTAACAGCCTTTCAATAGCTGTTACAACAGCGTACGGTTCAAGCCGAACTGGACACTCAAAGGTCCCAGAATCGAGATTTGGCGTTGGTGAAAAAGGAATTGCAAGACGAGATTCGAGCAACGAAGCAACTGGTGGAGTTGGCCAGAGCCGAAGCTAACGGTGAGCGTAATGAACTCTGCTCCAAGCATCCAACCTCTGAGCCAAAATCTAGACGCAAAGAAGCAGTCATTGAGTCGTCAGCAAGAGGTGGAAGTTAAGGCGGCTGCTCTGAACGCATCTCAATCAGAACTCAAAACTGTGATCGAGGCGTACAAGACTAAAGAGCAAAGCTACGTGGAACGCCTTGAAGCAGTGGAGATTGCACGGGCTAAGGCAGCCCGCGGAGAGGCAACAGGTACTTGCTGGGGCTTCATTCATCACTCGCATCGATTAATCTCGCTTCGCTAGCTCGACGGGCACTCTCTGAACACGAGAAACAGCATGAAGGGCTTGTTGCTGACAGGAAGAAATACCAAGAACGCCTCAGGGAGTCAGAGAAACAGATACGGGAACTCAAGGCGAAGCTTTCAGAACCGAATCGTGAGAACTCTGAAAGCGATATGCTTCGGCAACACCTGGTAGAAGAGCTGGAGGATGAACGAGAGCGACATCAGAAGGATCTAGCTGACCGTGACTTCACCATCGACCAGACTAGGAAGAAGTACCAAGGTTAGTACTCTTGTAGACTCTGTTGTGTCAGTACGTTCACACCTTTTCCAGCTGAACTTACTCAACTCAGTGAAGGTAAGGGCTACCATCATGCAAGGGTCCATGCTGTCGCGTACTGATCTGAACGATAGAACTCCAGTCGCAACGGGACAACCTCAGCAGTCTTCGGGAAGACAACGGGAAACTCCGCTCAGAATATGACGAACTCCGACATCAACTCGACTCTGAGGTCTACAACAGCGGAGGATGGAAGAAAGAAAAGGAGCGCATGGAAACGAAGATTCACGATTTGGAGAAGGCTTATGAAGCGTCGACTGGCGGTCAATCAGAACAACAATCCCAGATTGTCGCTCTTCATTCCCAGGTGAGGGAATTGCGAACAGTCTTGGACGACGCAGAGGCGGACAGAGCGTTGCTCCAGAAGGCCAGGCGTGCGTTGCAGGCGGAGCTCGATTCTGTCAAGCTTGACAACACCGACCATGGCAAGGTATCTGCGGACGCCCAATTCCAGCGGCTGCAACTCAGGAAGCAGGACCTTGAACGCTCTCTCGAAGAACAGGAAGACCGCGTGAACAATGCTCTCGGACGTATGAAGAAAGCTGAGACTTACGCAAACGATTGCCAGATAGAGCTCGGCAAGATTCGGGTTGAAAACTCTGAGTTGGAGCGTCTCAATGCCAGTCTGGAGAAACAGATCAAGGAGCTGAACGTCCGAATCGTTGACCTCGAGACAAGATCATATGCCAGCCCATCAAGACTTTCGTTAGGCGGGGGAAGCAGCCGCAGGATTGACGACTTATCCAGTCAGGTGTCGAGCGTCAGTTCATCGAGGGACCAGCCAGAACGTAAGTGAAGCCTCACCTTTTAATACCAAGTCGCGATTTTAAATCGCATCCTAATAGTTACGGAACGACAGCGCGCCAGACTCGAAGCAGAACGCCGCAGCTACGAAACCCAGCTGGGCAAGATGAGAGGGGCAGTGGACGCTCTGGTCAGTAGTCGCTTGGTTCCCCGTCCAAAGCTTTCGTCCTGATTCTCTTTTTTCCAGCAAACCAAAGAGCATGACCTTCAAACAGCGAAACGGAGAGCGGAGCGCGAGGCAGCTGATTTCAAGAAAAAGGCCCTCAAGTAAGNAAATTTGATATTCTCATGAATTCATGGCTCTAACGAAATTCTACCAGTTTGGAGAGGGAACTGGAGAGCGTCAAAGCCAGGCTTGAGCGCCCGACAAGCACCTATGACCGCAACTCCGTTGTCTCCTCTAGCTCTTCGCCGCGCAAGTAATCAGGATTCTACTCGAAGGACTTTCAGGAGTCGGCCATCTAGACCATCTTTTATTGCCATTGATTCTTTCACTTTTTTGTCGTTCTCAGGCCACGTTTTCTACTGATACCATTCACTCATCATTCGCATTGCGGACATTGGATATCCTCTCCATTTACAGTGTATGACCACTATTGTATTCACTACAACTGTATTACTCCCCAATCACGACCTTTTATGACAACCCGAGGAGAGCTTTGGAGCTTGAGAAGATGTTGCGTGGGATTCTGTGACATCAGCTTTCTCTTCCGTCCATGTCCAAAGTTTCGCGGAATCTCCGTCTCCTCCACCAAGCATTCCATCCAGAACCACCCTTTGCTATCAATAATGGTCCCAGTCCACGCAAACTGTCGGAGAAATCGAAACATCTTTTGAAACCACCCCACAAGGCTCCGGCCACCCAGCGTCCAACACAAGTGCCAGTTCGAACCGAAATCCCTGCACGTTCTTCCGTTAGCCCTTCAACGAGTACTATACGCCGGAGGAGAAGTGCAGACATGCCGAAGGAACCCCAGACAAATATCTTCACATTAGACACGATGAGGGAGCATTCGGTGCGTTGTTTGCACTGTCGTCTCCACTTTCAGTTTGGACTGAGAGATGAGAAAGGCTTCCGTGTTTTTCGACGACGTGCCAGCTGGACTTCAAAATCGCAGAAGAACAACGTTAAGACGCGTTACTAATGCCATTCAGAGAACTTATGGATCTCAGTATGGTGTCGAGCCGTTTGGAAGTACCCGGTATGTGTCGCCCTTGCCCGGCGGCGGCTTCCGTGTTCTCATTGACGTTCTAGTTACGGTGTATCCTCTTCGGAAACCGACCTGGACCTCGTCATCCTGGTATATTTGTTCACCCTCATTCAGTCTCGCTGAAATTCTTACCTTGCGCTGTGAAGGACCCATCCCGGCCCAACGGAGTGTCGCCTGAGGAAATCCATCGCCTTCCGGGTAAGTTTGGTCAGAAATTTATTCAAAGAGAGCAAGTGCTTACCCTCAATAGAGATATACAAAGTCAGGTATGCTACTTACACTTCTCCCATCTTCTCGAAGTGTATTTATCAGGTTAGGAATGTGGCGCGTGCTCTGCGCAGAGCCGGATTCACAGATATTGAGCCACTCCCATGGCCTACCGTTCCCATAGGCAAGCGTCAAAACTTTGATAGAGTGAACGTCTGTTCTGACTGCGGCTGCTTTACAGTCAAGTTCACGGACCCAGTGACATCTCTCAAATGCGACGTCAACGTCAACGAACGACTGGGAATCTACAACTCCGAGCTAATTCGACATTATTGCCAGATACTTCCACCACTTCGACCCTTGCTATCGGCGATAAAGGCATGGGCCAAACCCAGGGATCTCAATAACCCGTCTCCCAGGAATGCACCTGGTTCGTTCAGCAGCTATGCACTAACAATGATGACCATCGCATTTCTCCAAGTATGTCCATCTCCTCCAGTGTTCTATTTATATCCACCTTCTTACAGAAGAGTTGTAGCAACGTCAAGTCCTGCCGAACCTCCAAGCAAATCTTCCAGAGTCAAGATCTCGAAAAGACCGTTTAGACGTTTGGATAACTCGACCACGCGAAAGGTTATGCGATTGTCGATTCTACACAAAGACAATGGAATGGGACAGTTTGAGGGTACCAGGGCAAGAAGACCTTTTGCAGTCATGGTTCCAGTGAGTTGTTCTTAGACTCTTATCGCTTCCCGCTTCATTGACACTTATTTATAGCTTCTGGGGCACAGAATTCCAGTATGGTGAACAGGCTGTCGATATCCGACGAGGGGGTATCATTCCGCGCGACACCCTATTCTCTGAGATGATCCATGATGATCGTCCCGCAGGTGGCGAAGGAGCATCCGCCACCCAGGTAAACGCAGGGTCCATCTTGTGCGTTATGGACCCGTTCATCACGACCAAGGTTCGCCGTCCATCTATATGATTCTTGCGTGGATGCTCACTTGAATCGCAGAATCTGGTTATTAGTGTTTCGAAGAAGAAAGTACAGCAATTCATTAGTGAATGCCAAGGGATGCTAAAGTAGCTAGATAGATTTGAATAATATGTTTGAGTTTGATAAACGTTTCGCGTGATGTGTGAATATCACAACAACCCCACCACAGCTTTCTGGTTGCTCATCACTCTGCTTCAACCCCCATCTCAACGGGCAGCGCCTAGTCATCTTTACCTCATCCCCGCCCCCCACATCGACAATGTCCTGGAAACTTGGCGTAAAGAGTATGTTGGCAATGTCTGCAACTTTGTTCCGTGCCTGCCCCTGACGTAGTGCCCAGAGGGCAAGGACAGCAAGGAGAACGGCGTTATTTCGAGATCTGTAACGCCAATCCCTTCACGCCCAGAAACGCCCAAAACACTCAATGACACCGACCAATTCCGCTCTGGAATGCTCACCATTCGCATCTTCTCTGGTCAGTACAAGCCCAGCGTCCATCCGGCACTTAAGCTCACCTCTGCCAGGCCGGGGACTTGCCCTTCCCCCTGGTGTGCCAGTGCCAGATGCAATCCGCCTTGCCTTCGAATCAGCCGCCACGCCCTCGCGGAGATCCACCAGCAATCGAGAGAGCCTTCAGCGCAAGCGATTCTGGTGGCTGCCCTACGTCGTCCTTGAGTTCGATAAGAACGAGATTCTGATTGACGCCCTCGGCGGCGACCTAGGCAATCCTGTGTGGAATTACAGGGCAGACTTGTGCGTCTCCTCATCACCCTTAAGTTAGATACTCACGAACTCACGCCTTTCTAGCGATGTGTGCCGAATCTCCAACATATCTGTCTCAGCGTACCTGAGGACGGCTGCTACTGCTGGTCAGGACAACATGGGCAACGATGTGCTCATGGCACGAGTCGATCTCACCCCTATACTCGATGGCCATGTAAGTTTCCCGCGTCAAAGATTACCTCTGTACACTCAATCGTCCTATTCCAATCGTGTAGCACGCCTCGGACCAATGGTACGGAGCAATCGCGGGCTCCGGCTCGTTCCATCTCAAGATCGACTTCAAGCCAAGCAGAAACGAATCCTTGGTCATAGATCACTTTGAACTTCTCAAAGTCATCGGGAAAGGAAGCTTTGGAAAGGTCATGCAAGTGCGAAAGAAAGACACTCAACGGATATACGCCCTCAAGACGATTCGGAAAGCTCACATCGCTCAGCGGCCAGGAGAGATCACGCACATCCTCGCAGAGCGCACTGTCTTAGCCTTGGTCAATAACCCCTTCATCGTTCCTCTCAAGTTCTCCTTCCAGAATCCAGATAAGCTGTATCTGGTGATGTCATTCGGTGAGTGATCCTGCAGTAGCCGATGCTCACTTTGCTGAGATGTGAATGCAGTCAACGGCGGAGAGCTGTTCTACCACCTTCAGAGGGAAGGCAAATTCGATCAGGACCGGAGTAGATTCTACGCCGCCGAGCTTTTGTGCGCTTTGGAGCATCTCCACGGGTTCAACGTGGTCTATCGGTACAGCATTCTCCTTTCTTCTATTTGCTGTGCCAATATGCTGATCCTGCGCTTATCTTCTTTCTTAGCGATCTGAAGCCCGAAAACATCCTGCTTGATTACACAGGCCACATTGCGCTCTGCGATTTCGGACTCTGCAAACTAAATATGTCAGAGACAGAGAAAACCAACAGTCAGTAATCGTCTGATACTGGTTCTAGCAATTCCAGCTGATGACAGTCTAGCTTTCTGTGGTACTCCGGAATACATCGCCCCTGAATTACTTGAGAGTCAGGGATACACGAAAACGGTCGACTGGTGGACCCTGGGTGTCCTCCTGTACGAAATGATGGCGAGTCCTTTCTTGTAGACGCTGATCTTTCCTGGTATTAATTGTCCACCCCTCTTCAGACCGGCCTTCCTCCCTTCTACGACGAGAACGTCAACACTATGTACCAGCGGATCTTGACCGATCCCCTCAACTTCCCATCCGACATTTCCTCTGAAGCGAAATCTGTGATGGTCGGTCTCTTGCAAAGGGACCCCACCCGCCGACTGGGAGCGAATGGAGGAGAGGAAATCAAAAGGCACCCATTCTTTGCCAAGTATATTGACTGGAATCTGTGAGACCTCTTTGCACCCATGACACCGCCATCATCTAAATATCTCTCGCAGGCTCATGTCGAAGAAGATTCAGCCACCTTTCAAACCGAGCGTGGTACGTTCTTTTGTGTGCCGATGTCGCATCGCAGTTGTTAACGACCTTGTTTAGGAATCGGTCCTCGACGTCGCCAACTTCGACTCCGACTTTACGAACGAAGAGGCGCAAGACTCGGTCGTGACAGACTCTGCTTTATCCGAGACTGTGCAAGACCAGTTCCGCGGATTCACATATAACCCGGCCAACGAGCATCTCAGCGAGAGTATCAGCTACCCCAGCGTCATCTAAAGATCTACTAAAGGACAGGACATTTTCGCCAACTTATTTATTTGAATCCTGAGACCTGTAGTCTTTTTCGTTTCTTTCTTCGTCATATGTTCGTTCGTCTGTCTAAAACCATACCATCCTCTGGGCATTTTTTTAAGGTAGTAGGGGTGTTTATGTCGTCTTAGCTATATTTATTTTCAGGGGTAGGGCTAGCCAGCTGGGAGAGTGCTGTAGTGCTTGCTTCGAACCTCGTCGTTATACCATGTATTTACTAGTGGAGCCACATTACTGCGCATTGATCGTCCACTGAATACTATACTTAGTATGTAAGCGTGGTGGGCCTCTTTTACTCTTATCTCTTCGTCCCCCGTGAGATGGAGAGAGCTCCTCCCGAACTCCCTCAGGAAATCATCAACGCGGTCGTTGCGGACTATGCCATACAGACTGATTCCAAGGCTCTCAAGACCCTGGGCCTGGTTTCTCGTGCATGGTCTCATCCCACACGCGAGCACCTTTTCCATGCAATAGCGATCGACATGCAATCTTGTCCCGGGCTACAGAAACGGCTCGACGCACTCAAAGCACTCCTTCAAGGCAGACCACTTTTGTGTCAATATATCAAGTCTTTGGCCATAAACGTTGGCGCCTTTTCCGAGTCTCTGTCTTCGGAGGCCGAGTTGAAGTCTCACATGTGGATGGATACCCCCATTGACTTCCTCTCTCTTTTGACCTCATTGACACACGTAACGCATGTCGATGTCGGAATCCCAGTCGGAAGGAGAACTGGCAATGGATGCCTTCCACATTCTTTCCAGGCCGCATTGCAAACGCTATTCGCTCGTCCTCATGTTACTTCAGTTTCCCTCAGCTGCATTGAAATCGACCTGGTACCCCTTACACAATACCGCCATATCGAAAGGCTCGCCCTTCATGGTGTCAAAGTACCTGCCTGGTCTCAGGCTTGCTGCTTCCCCATGAATCGCCTTCCCACAACGCCCAAGTGCCTTCGGGTTTTGAACCTCTCTCAAGTCTCCCCCCTAGTATGGAGAATTCTGGCCCTGTGTTGTGCAAGCACCGAGGCAGCTCTAAATCTAGGCGAAATAAAGGTGTTGACCGTTATCAGCGCAGAGAGGCCCATCCTCTTCGAAACTCTCACAGATGAGCAGTGGGACACGATTTTTGACACATACGGAGGGAGCGTCGAGTCCTACACCGTTCGTCACTCAAATTACGACAGCGACCTTTCTCCCGTCTTCATCCCCTTGCGCAGCTTTCCCAACCTCGAACAACTCTCCTTGGAAATCGTGGGCGATAGTCGTCATGGCGGCCTTGGCTCGATGCCTGCATTCGTGCATGCCCTGGAAGAGCTTTCACAATTGGACAAACCAACTAATATCAGCAGCATCCGTCTGAAGCGCTTTGGATGCGCCAGGTACATCAAGCTCGAGGTCGAAGCTTGTAGAGAAAGGGATCTCTGGGCCCGGTTGGATGGAATCCTTGAAGGACATGCGTTTCCTTCCTTGAAAGAGGTGATCTTCACGATCGAAATCCGGTGCTGCAATTGGGTTGGCTTTGCGGATATGCTTCACACACAATTGCCGAGTCTCAGTAGGAGAAGGATCTTGACTTTGAGACGTTCTTTCGTACAGTGCAGAGGTGATCCTCTCTTCAACGCTCCTCTTATTGTCAAGACATTTTCTCGGTAGTTGGAAATGGGTCGCATGCATGTACATACACATCTCTTTATCTACGGGCCAACTTATGGACGACAACTTAGAGGTCGGGGATTGCCCGCTACTTCCGAAGCAGGTCCCAACAACTTTCGCTGAAGCTAAGTCCTCTCACTTCATGGGGAGAGGCTACCTACATACCCTCCGCCAGTCATGAGGATCGCACTCGTGCCAGTCGCATGGGTCCAAAGAGGTCAGCGAAGAGGAAATAAAGCCTGCTTGCTAAAATTAGGCGTGCTATATCGAGGACGTTGAGAACAAGCCCTGGAGAGGTCTGGGGTTATTCTAAACAATCAGCACCCTCAAGAAGGCGTGCGTCAGCGAGAGGTATACATCCCAAGATAAAAACCCAAGGCACTGAGTATTCTGCTTCTTCCGCGTCGTCTTTTCCGTGTCTTTCTTCATCACATGTTCGTCCATCCGTCCGAAACCATATCGTCCTCTTCTTTCCGGCGTTTTCAGGTAGTAGGGGTGTTCATATCATCGTCGTACCTATATTGATTTTAGGAGTCGGGCTAGCCAGCTTGTAGCGTGTGATTGCTTCAAACCTCGTCCATATACCATGTATTTAGTGGGGCCACATCATCATCGCCATATTTTTTACGACTGCTACATCCTGTGTAACAGAAGGGACGCGGAATAAATAGGGTATACATACATGGGTATCGTGCTACAGGTCTCCCTCATACAGCTGGATGAATTCACGAACGAAAGAAACATCCTCCCTCTTCCTGCTTCCCTTTCCTTCAAACTCAATCACAATGGGTAGAGCGTTCGGCTGATCTACCACATTTTCTCGAACTGTAAAAACTCGCTTCCTCTGCCTTGATTGTAAGCTGTCTGCTCGGTCGACTTGAGTTCGGGACGATATCGGGAGAGAGGCATGGAGAAGATGTGTTTGTTGCCGCGTTTGTATTGACCGATGCAGTATCGCACTGTCCAGAGTGTGATGCCCAAGCCTATGCACATGGAATCTCGAGCGTTAGAAGCACTTCATCTCGGGGAATCAACCAGCTCGCTGGCTAGTTGGGTGGAAAGGATGGGGAATNGACTTACACAAAATGAACGTCATCCAGACGAAGGCTTTGAGAGCTTGGACGTCGCGGCACCAACCACGTTCTTTGGCAAATGCTGAGCGGGAGTAGACAAGTTGGACGAAATGAGGGCAGTTCATTGCAAAGGACAATCGAGCGCCTTCTCACCTGCTGGTATAGCTCCGCAATTCATGGGTACATTCCTCCACCGGGACGTCGAGAACGCGTTAAAGGCTTGACAATATCGGAAATAGGTCAGCATCGCGTATAGGAGAGACCAAATAAAGTACGCACACAACCAGAATATACTGAGAGTACCGAAGAGACCTATCTCTGTCTGGGGTAACGCCGTCCAGGAATGGTCGAGTGCCAGGTCGATGCTTATCCTAACAAGGTCAAGTGAATATTTGTGGTATCGGCTGAGCAGTAAATTACCACTTACGAGAAGAACAGCAGAACAAGGGTGATAATGGACATGGCGAGCGGGAATAGGTCTGCAACGTCTACCGGCGCCAAATTTTCTCGTTATTAGTACCCTTCGCAAAGACGGTCTCAAGGCGGGCGCTCAACGTACAGAAGAACTCATTGAACTTGTTCACTTTCGCAGCGAGACCGAGAACGATTAAGTCGAGAACCAGAAGGAAAACTGTACAACAAGGACTCTCATCAGCACCCTTATCCATCTCGACAAAACGACATAGGCGGGCGTACCATGGCTGGCTATTTTCCGTTTGCCAACAGTAGAAAAGGCCATAATGATGATGATGATGATGTTACAGTTTACACTAGGTATACAATGCAACTCGCGCTGCGAGTGCCCCAAGAAAAGAACGTGGAGGATGGAATGGATATGGTGAAGGGAATTTGAGAGGGTGAACTTGCGAACGCCAGAGGGTTATCCTTGGGGTGACGGCCCTGCTCATGATCAACGATGCCTAGCAACGAACAGTCCCTGTCTAATGGCACTTGGTAGAAGAGTAAGGGAATATATAATATTTGGATAGATGACTTCAATGAGCAAAGAGCTGATATCTGCTAATATCAATGTGCTGAAGGGACAACCAGACGGCAGTATGCCCTGAGGATTGAGATAAAGAAAAGCACAAAGAATCGAGCGTGAACTTGCAAATCTAACCCCAGCTGGCAAGCAACTGCCAGCTGGTTACCATCACTAAGCTTGGTCGGGACTTGCCCCTTTAGGAGGAGGTCCAAGCACAGCCACATGTGCGGGTGTATAGCCACAGTCCTACCCTGGGATCAGGCAATCAGGTACAAATACATGGAGGCTTGTCGGGAAATTGGAATGCAAAACGGGTTCTCGAATAGATATCCAAAGGAAAGGCTGGGTGTCTGTTTGCGTGTGTGTAGCTCCAGACATTCAAGGGCTTATGTATTCAGTCTCACATCCAATTCGTGCCAGCCTCTCTAAGCCCCTGGATAGAAGGGGGGGTGCTGAGCCTCTAAGGATATCCCCCGGATCCGACCTTATTCAGGATCTGTCTATCAAAGTCCTCAGCGCAACCGCAACTGGGCGGCACATTTAGATTTAGTGTGTCATTCAAGAATTTCTCGTCCGACGAAATTAAACGAGACGAGGTGCTGGGACTTGCTGCTAGAGTAGCGCGTAAAACTCTTTGTCGCTCTTCCTAAATTGGCCATTAGATGAAGGAACATCTATGCTATGTACATACATACATGCAATGCATTTTCAACTATCGAGATGGGTCTTGACAATACGAGGAGGCTCGAAGAAGGGATCACCGTCGCTACGAGTTACTTGATGACATCTTAAAGTTAAAATACCTCTCCTGCTAAGACTCGGAAAGAATTGTGTGTGAAACATATCCGCAAGGGCAGCGCAACGCTCGTCCTCGAGAGATGCCCGGCAGCAGTAAAATTTGACCGTGAAGACCACCTCTTTCACAGAAGAAAACGTATGTCCTTCGAGGATTTCGTCCAACCGGGCCCAGAGATTCTGTTCTCCCTGAGCCTTGAACTCGTTGAGCACGATGTACTCGGCGCATCCAAAGTACGTCACGCGGATGCTGGTGAGATTACTTGGTTTATCCAATTGTGAGCACTCTTCCAGAGCTTGCACGAGCACAGGCATTGAGCCGTGTTTGCCGTGATAACTAACTCTTTCGTACAAAATTTCCAGGGAGAGTTGGTCGAGATTGGGAAAGCTCCGCAAAGACGCGAAGGTGGGGGAAAGTTTGTGGTATGAATATTGACGAAGAGTGTAGGACTCGACGGCTCCTCCGTATGTTTCGAAAATAGTGGTCCACTGTTTGTCTGTAAGGGTGTCTAAGGGGGGGAAGTCGGGGTTGAAGGCGGTGAACTCCCCAGTGCTGATGGCTAACTCCTTTGTTTTCCCTAGGCTCAGAGTTGCCTCTGGGCTTGCACAACAAAGGGCCAGGACTCTCCAGACTTCGGGGGAGACCATCGAGAGGTTCAAACCCCGAAGACACCTGGGCGTTGTGGGAAGGCGATTCATGGGGAAGCAGCAGTCCTGAGACCAGGAAGGTACTGCGACACCATGTAGGGCAAGCTCTTCAATGTGGTGGTGCTGCGTAAGGGGTATCAAGTCGATTACAATGTAGCTGAGGGAGATCGAAGTAACGTGGGGACGGGCGAATAGACTTTGCAATGCAGCTTGGAAATAATAAGGAAGGAATCTGGGCCGTAGATAGTTGGACTCCTTCTTGACACCAACAGCAACATGAGTCACATGTGCCAATGAGGCCAAAAGAGAGAGGAAGTCAACAGGATCACTTATCCACAAATCGGTGTCCGGATGCAGAGATTGAAGAGATTGAACAAGGGTGCCAACTTCGATGGTCAAAGACTTGATGYATTGACACAATAGTGGTTTGGCTTGAAGGAGTGACCTGAGTGCGTCGAGCCGTTTCTGTAAACTGGGAAACGATTTCATGTCGATCGTGATTGCATGGAAGAGGTGCTCGCGTGTGGGATGGGACCATGCACGGGAAACCAGGCCCAGGGTCCCGAGAGCCTCGGAATCGATTTGTATAGCATAATACCCAACCACCGCGTTGACAATTTCCTGAGGGAATTCGAGGGTAGTGCTCTCCATCTCGCTGGAACGATGAGGAGATGCGAGAGAGTAAAGATGAGGCACCGCCACAAGCCGCGCACGTAACTTTACTGAGTCTCCTGAGATAGGCAACAGTAATGCGTAATGCTCACCCTGTTGCCTATCCCCGCCACCTTCTGTTGCCAAATTTTGCAGGTGAGGGTAAACGTAACGCACCATCCCCTGTTGCTTATCTACAGATCAGTACGGTATTGAGSATTAAAAAAAAGCTGCATTAAGAGGGAATCGAACCCCCGGCGGGTCGAGCTAGCGGAATGGCAACGACCCAGGTTACCACTACCCCATTAATGCTCATAACCTCAATTTTGCTCTGACAAATATCATCCTGAACGGAAATGCATCTCTTTTAAAAATGATAAATCAGTCCCACCCGACGTGTCTGATGCAGATTTTCGAAATAAATAATCTCTTCCTAGCTAATACAACTCCAAAACATAAGCAACTACATTCATTCGTAACTCAAGGACCACCACGAAGAGCCAGAATCTTCGCGACGGCCTGTTCAGCAGTAGCCATGATGGCACCTTGAGGATTGCTCATAGGCATGGACGGAATCTGAATGATACGGAGCGTTTGTCAGTGGTGTATCAGCGATATACCTTAGGGGATACATACGATAGACGCATCAACAACGAAAAGGTTGTTCGTCTTCAACACCTTGGTATTTTCATCGACGACCTTGCCGATAGAGTTGGACCCGACCCAGTGGTTAGAGTTCAAGTTGCCTTGTGGGTAGCTCTCGACTGTTCGCATGATATATGAGCCTCTTGCCTTGAACGACAATAGGTTAGAGGTCGCTTACCGTAATCTCTAATTGAAGTCGTGTTATCCGGGGTGATGAGCGTCAAACCAGGTACTAGATATCACCCAATCCACGTCAGAAAATCACTCAAATAAGCATAAGCTTCTAGAAATGAACTGACCGTTCTTGATACTCGAGAGAATCTCGTTAATACCAGTGATCAAAGACTCCTTGTCAACAGGATCAGTAAACCATGGGTTGGCAAGCGCTCGTCCAGTCAATGCAGCGTCAATTCCAATCCTTCCACGAGAGGTGATACCAGTAGAGCTAAAGGGCGTATCGGAAACAACGTTGCAACGTTAGCTGGGTTGGTATGGAGAGACAAGCAAACAGTGAACTCACAGGTAAGTCGTGATAGTGAAGATCTTAGTCTCGTTGTACGGGAACGCGGTGGTAACCGAAGCAGCACCAGGTCGAGCAGTTCCTTGCAGCTACAGAACACACAATCCTCTTAGCGACAAGCAATGATAAAGCAATCAAGACATACCCAGCGAGTTCGTTTGTCACTGCCCCTAATGGAGCGCCAGAAGTTCAACCTAATCACATAGCAAGTTAAGGACCGTATTTCCAAAATTCCAATGGAAAAGAGACATACCTTGGAGAAGATTGAGAAAAGACACCCGACCTGTTCTTAACGTACTGCTCCGCATCGGTCTTGCGAGGGCTCGACCAAACTTGAGCCCAATTCTCATAGGCATCAATATCAGGATGAGTGAACACAAGCTACCCGCATGCGATAAGTCAACGCACATCCCAAAGAAACAAAAGAACTCACGTTAATAGACGGATTATCCGACACATTCTCTCCAACCGGCAACTCAATCAACTTATCCTCCGCCGGGAGGTTCGGCCCCGCAGTCGCATGCTTCCTCACAATATCAATCATATCCTTCGGCCCAATCCCACTCTTGAACAACAACCTCGGACTCCCAAAGGATCCCGCACTCAAAATGACTCGGCCCCTAGGTGTAAGCGGCACGAAACCCCCAGGTCCAATATAAGGGTTGTCAGTCTGCACTCCCGTGATCTGAGCACCGTTGCGCACGACATGCTGGACGGTCGTTTGAGGGAAGTACGCAAGGTTCTTGCGTGCGACAGCGGTTTTGTAGTAGGTCGCGATGGGGCCTGCACGTTTGCCGTCGATGAACTGCCGTTCCGGTTCGCGTTAGCTGATAGGACTTCCACGAAAGAGGAAAACCTTACAGAGTAAGCACTGTATCCGTACACCTTGTCTTTAAGGTTCGGGTTGTCGTTAATGGTGAGGTTGCGGTATCCCAAAGGCCTCAAAATCTTCTCCACGACACCATACGTCTCCATAAGGTACCGCTTCCCGTCGGTCGAGGGGTGATCGGTACTCGGGATACGGCGCTTCAGTTTGTTCGTGTACGGTGCATGGTTAGCCCATGTGCGAGGCCAGCCATTTGCAATCGAGAAGTCCGAGTCTGGGGGGTACCAGTAGAGGCCTCCGTTGATCGCTGTTCCTCCACCGAGGATGCATCCAGCGAATACGTTGATGTCTGGGTAAAAATAAATGAGTATCAATGAGAGGTTCCCCGAGTGAATGGAGGCCGCATACCTTTGCACCACCAGAAGGGATTGCTGTCCTGGAACATAGTTTCTGTGGCACGTTATCAAAACTTGGACTTCCACGAAGACTACGCCGAAATCCCTTACCAAACAGTCCCGGAACGTCAAACTTGGTGTACTGCACAGCAAGGTCAACTCTGCATCCTTGTTTACAAGAGAAAACTGATGAGACTCACGTTCGTACCAGCCAACCAAGCCGGTTGATAATCTCCACCAGTCGAACCCAAGCTAGGCCCACCACGTTCAATGAGGAGAACCTTCTTCCCGGCTTCAGACAGACGGTCAGCAGTGACGAGACCAGCGGGACCAGCTCCGACGACGATATAATCATAAGGAGTGGGCTATGAGCTTGTCAGCGAAGTTCAGACTTGACTCGAGGAATAAAACTTACAGCAGTAGTAACCGTAGGAGTAGGTACAGCCGTGGTAGTGGGAGTAGGAGTAGGAGTTCCGCCTCCAGTTCCTCCGGCAGCCCAGTTATCGTAGAGCTCAGAAGAGACATGAGCCTCGCTCCAATCAACACCGAAGAAGCCGACTGTGAAACAAAGGTTATTTGTAAACATTGCAAARATCCCAGTGTGCTCAGTACTCACAGTCCTTGTGTTGGGCGAAAGACGACGCGGGGTTCGCTGGTTCCGTGACTTCGACATCAGACCAGGCCCATGCAGCAGCTCCTGACCCGTCGACAGGGATAGAGACGGGTCCGTCGGCGGTCTCCCAGGCTACGCACGTATCATCAGTTCACCTAGGCGTTGAGAAGGGAAACTAAATGTGGCCAACGTACAAACACAGTGCTGGCAACGGTAAACCCACTTCCAGTGAGTAGCGTTTACCTTGGACGAGGGCAAAGTAGTGAGAACGGGCCCTTCCAAAATCCTAGATGAAGATGGATGTCAGGACGCAATGTCGTCGAGCTCAGGATGCGCAGTAACTTGCCCCGGGAGAGAGTAACCGCTGGAGAAACAATGAGCAACCATGCCGAACACTCCGGAGGATAGACACAACGTACGTTGCAAGACGTGTCGAGGCGACAATAGAATCACCATTGGGCCAAGCAACGAGCAAAAGGTTGTTCAGCATCCCTCCTCGTGGGGATGCACCGACCCATTTTGAGTCGATGGGGGCGACGATTTCACCAATGAACTCGTCCGAATTGGCCTCCAAGGGGGGGAAGACATAACCGTAGGTGACGCCGTGGACTGGATCGGTGATTCCCCAAAATGTAATGCCGGTGTCTGGGTCAACATATGACGGAGACTGGGCGAGGACTGTCCAAAGCACGATGAGCAGATGCCTCTTGGAAATGCACGACACAACGTACCGAGCCCCACAAAAGGGAGAAGCTTCAAAAGCGCCTTTCCTAGCATTGTGATGCAAGAACGGCGGGTAGACGTAACTGGAGAAGGTCGAGGTTCATAAATAACTGAGAGTTAGGCGACATATGGCGAGATAGTTCCGTAAAACCGGTCCAGAAATTACGTTGAGACTTCCTGTTACAATGCATACCGTTTGTTTCAGGAAGTCACTGGGGTGAGGAAGGTAGCAACGCGATATTGGATCTCTGCAAACGGCGGCTAGTATTCGGAAATAGCACACTCGTGATCGCCAAAGTACGAGGCGTGGATGCAGACGGAGAAATGAGAGACTGTAAAGCGACGTGGGGGTGGGGAATGGTAATCCCCCTGGAATTCGTTTGAAAGAGATGACGACTAGTCAGTGTGGAGGTGGGGATGAGGAATCTAGTAGAGATGCCGAAAAATGGCCGGTACGTTTCTCCGCCAAGCGTCGATATGCAAGCAATAGTCGAGCTTCTGGTGCCACGAGACTGAAGAAGCGCAGGGCGCTTGTTTCGTAGATGGTATATCCACGAGACATGATTGGAGTTGCTAGCTATCACCGGACCCGCGGAAGACATGGAAGCAGCTTCGCGTTATTGAGAAGGAGCAGCTCTACCTGCACTCGATCGCGTGGAAGGGGTTCTGAGGAACGGTGTAAAAATATCTCGAGGAGACCTGTGTCTCTTCGCAAAGAAGGGCGCGAGTTATAGCCAGATCGACGCGAGTTCAGCGGGAGGGCCCAAGTAGGAGATGGGGCCGGCAGGTATTGTCGGACGACGACGACGACTGGGACGGAGAATCGTCTGTGAAATGGGTGGTGGCTGATTGGCCGGGCACACTAGAGCCGCCTGGAAGACGTCGAGTGGGATACTCCGAGACGGGGGCTACTTATAACGAGGAGCACCGGCACGCGTTGTTTGGTGTTATGTGTCATGGCCCTCCGGGTGTTTGTTTGTCGTGGTGATGGCGCCCTGGCCTCACCGTCGGCGTCGCGTGTATTCTGTTCGTCTTTTGGGTCGCTGTTGACCACAGCAACGCAGCGCTCGTCCCTTTCTGCACATCCTGGCTTGCTACTTCAGGCGCCACGCCCGAGTACACCTTCATTAGCCGGCAATCCCCAAAACGCGTCGTTTCTTCCCTTCAGCCGTTTCTGGTCTGGCAGTCGTAGCTTGACAACCACCCCCCACATACCCCGANTACCCCTTCCCCGGCCANGGCCCAGTCCGACTTTCATTTCAACCTATTCTTTGGATCGTCTCGTGCCAATGTCGTCATCCGCCGCAGGCCCATCTTCAGCAGTCGCCGGTCCCAGTGGTCAGAACTACCAACCACAGGAGAATGGAGACGAGAAGAATAGGTTCGTCCATTTCGACGCGCCGTAACGGCACAATACTTACCTTTGTTCCAGCGTCGTCATCAAGGTGGGAATGGTTGGGGACTCGCAGATCGGGAAGACGAGCCTCATGGTCAAATACGTGGAGGGGAGTTTTGATGAGGACTACATCCAGACGCTGGGTACGCTCTCCTGTCCGTCTACGCGTCTCAACGTCACCTCACGTCCCCCATCCAGGCGTCAATTTTATGGAAAAGACCATCTCTGTGCGGAGAACAACTATCACCTTCTCGATATGGGATCTGGGTGGCCAGCGTGAATTCGTCAACATGTTGCCCCTAGTCTGCAACGACGCCGTCGCCATTCTCTTCATGTTCGATTTGTCTCGAAAATCCACACTCAACTCCGTGAAGGAATGGTATCGCCAGGCGAGAGGCTTCAACAAGGTCATCCCCCATCTCTTCCACGACTTTTTGACATTTGACTCACATCAGCGTGTAGACCGCTATCCCCTTTTTGATTGGGACAAAGTACGATCAGTTTGCAACCTTTCCCCGGGACGAGCAAGAGGAGATCACGAAACAGGCAAGTCTCGCTCTCCCTATCCCCAATCTCCGTTCTCAACCCCTGGTTAGGCCAAGCGATTTGCAAAGGCTATGCACGCGTCCCTGATCTTTTGCTCAACATCGGCCTCAATAAATGTGCAGAAAATCTTCAAGATCGTCCTTGCAAAGGCCTTTGACCTCAAATGCGTCATCCCGGAGATCGAGGGAGTCGGTGAACCCATCCTTATTTATGTGGATGTTTGAAGGGTGGGGCGGGTGCAGCATCGTGTTATCTAATGCCTCACTGGAAATGGAGTTGGATTAATGGAGGGTTTGGTGAGTGCACCACTCACCCCCTGCTTTACACGTACATACCCCTGACAACGACCGACCCTCAGACGATCTGCCTCACGAAACCGCGCATATCTGACGAAAGTCTTTTATATAATGTTCTCGCTGCAAGCCGAAGCGATGTACTCCAGTAAGCGAAGACAGCCTTCTTCTGTCGACGTCCCTGTCACTTTCATTTGATTCCATCGTTGTGTCTGTTCCTTATCGTCGTCGTCGCTATCTTTTTTCCCCATCTCCACACCTTAACTCTATTCACCTTAATAGATTGCAGTCATCTCTGGCATTCTTTGTTAGCCCGTTGCTCTTCAATCCTCGCTGTTTTTGTTGTTGCACATCATTCTTTGCTGTCGTCGCCCATCTGAAGAATCGCTCGCACCTTGCTTTCGTTTTGTGTTTCTTTTTCTATCATCCGGGAACAGTTTTTTGACTCCTCGAGTCGTTTCACTCTTTTGGAAAAACACCACAGATTCACACATCACTACGGTCCTGCTGCCACCATCGCTATATATTCCCCCCTCCCTCACTGGCCTTCTGGTCTCCCGGACTCTTAATTTGTATTAAACCCTATGCTTTATCGATATATGTATGGTCTAATTCATCTCATCCCTCTACGTGTCGGCGCACACGAGCAGGATTAATCATCCTCAGCTGATCGACTAGATCCAGAACCAAATCGCAGACAGCCAAGCTAGCTGTATTCATCTTCTGTACTCGAGTCCCTTCCATGATAGGTCCACCGTGCCCCATGGACAGTGCGCGGAGAGGTCTCTCTTTTCTCATCATATCCGCTTGCCGTCCCAAGAACTGCACTTTATCTCCCGGCGGTGGCGCCCTCATCCCCTCGTTGTCTGTATATCTCGCAAAAAAATCCCAGATCGTAGGTTGGCCGAAGAGGGCAGTTGATAAACACATGGTTATCAGTAATTCAATTCTGTGAATAACATGGTTCGCGAAGTTCGAAGCCTTGTGTAACAACATGCACTGGTAAGTACACAACAACTTCTCAAACTCACAACTGCACTAAACTGTTGCTTTCCTTACAGGATCTTTGTTCGAGGTGGCGGCGAAGGGTTCTCAAGAAGAGGCGCCAAGGAAGACTCAGTATCGACGCGAAACGCAGTGGGACCCAAAAATGAGCCCACGAATATTGGACGGGAGACTCAGGAAGACCATTATGTTGTCGGAATCTTCGGGTCCTGAAGGCCTGACTCTTCGTCCGGTCCTTCCTTCCTTCCGGGTTCCTTTCGAGTTCAAAGTAAGCACCGTACCTACGGTCCATCCCCTTCGTCTGATCACGATAACGCCGTCCACCGATACCTGAAGAGGACGCGTACGGCAAGTGGCGCTTGTACAAGATGGCCCTGTGAACCTCGGAATTGAAAGAAGCTTCAAATTTGTATATCGACCTCAATTCAAAAGACCTCGCATCAGGATCAGGGTATAGGCTATGATATGCAACGGTAAATCTTCCTTCTTCTGCTATGAATCCATTTGGTCGTGTGGTCACTTGCACCATACGCCGTATGTCAAAAGGTAAGAGAAGCGGTTGGCTCCTTATCACAAGCTAACCACCATATACTGAATTTATCTTTAATCGATAAGCTTCCGAAGATGGATGAATGGATGGGAAGAGAGGGACGAAGAGCACCAATTAGCTCGTGTGCTCGTTCGTCCTAGCCCAAGCCAAAGGCGTCGATTAAATTAAGTAGATGCCTCCGTTTAAGCCTGCTGACTACCATTTTAGGTGCATGGGGCGCTCCCATCACCCACCCGGCCGACCGTCTTTGAACAACAACATTCACCCTGGAATCCCTCTTACACTTCTGCTAGCAGACGTCGCTTCTCTTGAACCAGAAACATGTGGATCTTTCTTCCTTCCTTGATTGATCTTTGCAAGAACCCTCCGCCACTGAGTGAGTTGAGTTTCGTTTTGTCTTTGCCTCTCCCAGCTCAGCAGACAATGCTGGCACATGGTTGATTTTTTAGACTTCCGCACGCGATGCCCCTTGTGGCGGGCGAGGATGCTTGTGCCTTCCTTTACCCGGGGATTAAGGGACAAGGGCCACAGCATTCATAAAAGGTTGATACATGCATAAAGTCTCCGGCAGTTCCTGGCGGTCCCAGCTAGTTCGACAATCGCGCCGCCAGACCCGCTCGTTGATTCGCTCGGAGACACGGCCTACTGAGTCGTTATGGGAGTGACCACTCCCGGCATTTTATCGCATCGCGAATGTTTTACTTGGCCAAGAGAGCTCCTGCTGGACGTCGAGACAAACACAAACCTTGACGCCCCACTATCTCACTTGACATCGCGGTTCGTCCACTTCTTCTTGTCTTCTTTCCCCCCCTTTTTCTTATCGTTTACTGCCGTCCCCTTCCTAGATATGGCAACCTCAGGCGTCTCGAGACAACTCGCCTGGTTCTTCGACCATGTGCCTGCACGTATTCCTGAGACGATGTGCTTGCTTTTCTGGAGTAACACGACGCTAGAAGCACGGAGAAAGGTTGTGAAGCTCTTGCAGGCACCAATCAGCCATCCTATCATTTCTGTTTGTGTTTATCGTTCTCCTTCTCTTCGCTCTTTCTCTGCCGTCCTACTGGGGCGCATATACCGGCCGACCCCCGTGCTCGTGTGCTTGCTTGCGTGCAGAGACACCCACGCTGTAGCCGGATGAACCTGGTTATGTGTCAATAGACCAACAATGCAAGCCCTTTCCCTCTTGCCCTGTGGAAATACAAATACGGATCCGAAGGTACGCCCTTGTCTTCCCTTCAAACTTCCCTCCCCCCTCCCTATCTCACCTTCCCCCCTGGTGACTTGACCGGCAGGAAGAAATTCCCGATCCCATTTCGGTTGCACCCTTCGCGTTCGGCGCTTCCTTGCTCGTTCTACCGTCTACCGGTTGTTTGCTCCGAACCCATCTATTCATCCACGCATCCTTCTAGACGTTCTATCCACTAGTATCTGGCATCCGATTCTACATCCGAGTCGATCATGACGGCAGGATCTTTTCTAGGACGTAACGTCCTCCTCGCTATTATCCTCCTCAATGCGTTCTTCGGCATCGACTGTGGTGTAGTGCATGCTACCCAAATCATGCGAAGGCCTGCTACGTACAGGAACAAGGCGAAGACCTTCGCTATGGAGACTGCACCGAGGATGTTCACCGTTGCGAGACGCGAAGAGGAGGAGTCGGCGAACCACACTGCGATCCTCGATAAGCGTGCGACGGGCAAAGCGTCCTTTGCGTACTTCACTAACTGGGGGATTTATGGAGCGAATTTCCGTACGTGGTCTTCATCATCGATCTCTTTTCCCTCTGGATTGCTTCCTTTCGACTCTCGGCTGACGGTCCTGCTCCAGAACCGACGGATATCCAGACCGGACCTATTACCCGTAAGTCAAAGCAACTAGAAGTTATACTTTTAATGGACTGATACTGATTGATTGATTTCATAGACATCCTTTACTCTTTCGCTGATACCAACCCCACTACCGGCAACATCATCCTTACCGACCCGTATGCTGATGAACAGGTAAAGTTTCTCTTCATTACACGTCGATACTTGAGCCTGGATCGAACTAGAGCTAACTTAACCTATCCCTTCGATCTTGAATCAATCCGTAATGGCAATCATACTGATGATGATCAACACTATAGAAACACTTCCCCGGCGACTCATGGAGCGAGGCGGGGAACAATCTTTACGGCTGCCTGAAGCAGCTGTACTTGCTGAAGCTGCAAAAGCGCAATCTCAAGGTCCTTTTGTCGATTGGCGGATGGACTTACTCGCAGGCCGGTAAGCAGCCACCATCACATCATTTATTATTAGCACTAGTGGCTGACAGGCATTCGTGTTCGTGCAGGGCACTTTAACTTTGTAGAATCGTCCTCTGCTCGGGCCACCTTTATCAACGACGCTCTTAAGCTGATCGAAGACTACGGCTTCGATGGAATGTACGTCTCTTCTCTCGGCATCTCAAATTCTTTATCTCTCCCGTCTAGACCAAGTCATGATTAACAATTAACGATGAACACTCATTCATGTTCTCTAGAGACATCGACTACGAGTACCCAAGCACCAGCGCTCGAGGCCAGGGTCTCGCTGATCTAGTGACTTCTCTCCGAACCGCCTTGAATCAACTGGCGAGCCGCAAAAGAGATACCGTCCCGTACCTCATCACGGCCGCGGTTGGAGCTGGGCCTCAGGGTTATTCAAATTTGAAGGTCCCCCAGATGAATGCCGCTATGGATTATTGGAATTTGATGGTACGTCCCTGGCTAACGGACTCTCTTTACTTGAATAACGCTCATTCAAATCAATGGGCTATTAGGCGTACGATTATGCTGGCTCTTGGCTGACTTGGGCTGATAACCAGGCGAACGTTTACCATGGCGCTCGGACTGGAATTAACACGGATTCAGCTTTGACTTGGTACTTGCAAAACGGTGCCACCGCCAGCAAGATTAATCTCGGTGGGTGAACATTATGTCGGCGCATATGGGGAATATTTCTGACTAGTTGTCCAGGTATTCCTTTGTATGGTCGAGCCTTTGAGAACACCGACGGTTTGGGGAAACCTTACAGTGGCGTAAGTGGCTCCTTCCTTATGGTAACTTCCATTGTATTGACTCCGACTTACGCGTAGATTGGCCCCGGCACGATTGAACCTGGAGTGTACTCTTACAAAGCTCTTCCTCGTGAGTCCTTCATCTGTATAGTGATCAACACCGACTCACAAAAATCCTTTAGTTGCTGGAGCACAGGTCTACCAGAACAAGACAGACATCACTGCGTATTCCTATGACTCTGCCAAGAAGGAGTTTGTCTCTTACGACACTCCAAGCATTGCTAAGATGAAGGCACTCTACGCGGTTAACAAAGGGCTTGGAGGTACGATGTTCTGGGAGGTGTGTATCATCTCTTCTCCGACCCCTTCTGGGCGTGTTGAACCAAAAGCATCTACTAGCTGTCGCAAGACAAAGTCGGCAGCGGATCGCTGGTTTCGTCGTCTGTTGAGATGCTTGGTACACTCGACACCACTTTGAATCATATCAGGTACGTCGATCCCTCCCTCTTCTTACCTCTTGGGTCGCTCTAACGTGCGCATCATGTATCAGCTTCCCAAACAGCAAATGGGATAACGTTCGAAGAAACATGGGATCTGGAACTAGCCCTACTTCTAGCAACCCTGGAAATACGCCGACGACCAGCCCAGGGACGGGTCAGTGCGCTGGAGTTGCGGGCTGGTCTTCTGCGGTAAGAAATCTGTCTCCTTCTGATCTCGACGTTCACTGACGCGTCAAATTCAGACTGTTTACTTGGGAGGCGATAAAGCGAGCTACAGTACGTTTGTCTGTCTCAAGCATTAATCGGTGCTGACGAGCTCCTCAGATGGTCGTCTCTGGACCGCGAAATGGTGGACGCAGAATGAGACTCCCGGAGGAGCCTGTGAGCATCTCGATCTTATCTCCTGCTGACGTCACTGATTCTCGTTTGTTGTAGCCGGAGTCTGGACAGATAACGGTGCCTGCTAGCTAATTTAACGTTTGGATACCAGCAAAATATACCCGGAGAGAGAAACACGTCCTCTCCCACCTGGTGCTTCAGCACGTTATCTGTAGAACTACTCTGTACTCTGAAATGACTGTCAATAAATAATTGTATAATATTTTTGAACCTGGGACCAACATTACCTTTCTGCCAAAGTTTTACAGGGAATTTTGTCTCTCGCGTTTCAAAGAGATTCAACATTTAAACTATGTAAATAGGATAATCCGTGCGGGTTGGAGGTTTTGAGAGCTCGAGAGGTTCAGCTAAGAAAACTTCATGTTGACCCGGGTTTCATATGGAGAAACTAGTCGAAAATACACGAATTTCTTCGAGCTTCTGCTTCATCACCAGTTTCAGTCCAAGCTTCTATTCAAGAATAGTCACAGTTTTACCGGGAGTGGCGACTGTACCTCACATGAAGAGGTCTGACCGCATCAAGGCAGCTCACGGCGAAAGTGCGCCCCGACATCCTTGAACGATACCAAAGACTCCTGGCAGCACCCGCATCATGCTGCGATGAGAACAGAAAACGGGGAGAATTCGTGAGTGATCTTCTCAAAAACTAAACCACAGGCTCATCGCTGGCCATGAACCCGGCATCCCTTCTTCAACTCTGCAGTTGGAGAGATTGAACCATAAGCGTCGTGTCAGATGAGTTTCGAGGCAAAGTGCGTTGAACTTAGATTGTCTTTGCATCTAAACAACTAAGCGATCTATAGCCTTTGATGCAACATCATACACCAAGACTCGTTCACTCGTTCCTCTCAGAAGAGCTCTGCAGGCGTTCATGCATTATCGTTGCAGACTAAGACCGTCGAAGAAGCTAGGCCGCTGATAATCCTATACTTAGGCTAAGAAATGCCGCCCAAGATCTCCCTTTTTCATCAAAAGTGTATCCTAATCTGATATGTGCCTTTTCTGCGATCTACTTGACGGGGTCGCTTTCTGAATTGTGAGCACCATCACCATCACCATCTATTTTTCAAGCACTCGAGCTTAGATTCTCGAGATCACGGTCAACCGCTTCCGCAGTAACTATGGGGTGACGTCTCCAACCTCCGCAGTTCAAGCTACCAGTGGTCAGTCAGTCATATTATCCGAACTGAGATTAGAGCGCTTTGAATAAGGCTGAAATTCTCTAGGAGTGCAATACTTATTGCAGATAGTGGAGAGAAGAGAACTGGTAGCAAGAACGAATCATACAGATATCACCGTGTCCAGAAGGGGCAGTGAGCTAGACCGGTGGCCGTCGCTCTATGAGCGACCTGCATCGCAGGCCTTTAGGCGAGAATCGTCCTTCTCCGGCTGGTTACCAGTCTAACAGTGAGCCACCTCTGAGGCTCCTGCGTTACTTATGGTAGGTACTGTGTGACTCAACTGTCATAGCCCCTCTCAATTTGTTGGGAGATGGGTCAGTGCATTTGGGAGCGCTTTAGCACCATCCGACTTCAAAGTGCTGTGAACCTTGTGTGAACCTTTGAAATGTAGCGATCTTGCGCGGAAAGAATCTCCCTTACGAACGTTTACGGGTTCTTTGGACGCAGACGGTTACTTTATAATTAGAACGAATTGATGAAAACAGCACATGTACAGCCCTTTGGAGAGGTGTTGGGTCCCTGTGTCGGTGCTGTCCCTACATATAACCGTTGACGCCAAGGGGCCACCATCCGGACGACCCATTGGCTCCACCCATTATGCATTATGAATGCCGAGGACTATCAAGGGAATGATCCCGGGCCAGCGTACAGCTTTCGCGGCTCCTGCACCGGTGGTTCAATTACTTTAGGCATCATTCGCAGCCAAGCCGGTGGAAGCAACGATACCACGTACCATCTTGGCGGTTACAACAGTCATGGACCGAATGCTGAAACCTGCATCTTCCTGAGCACGTCGCGGTTTCGACTAAGGGGTCCTACCCCATATATATGGCCATCAAGCACGGCATTGCTCAATCGCGGAACGGCGGGATGATGTCACTGAATTCTCGAAGTGTCGNCTTCAAGTCCCCAACCCCCCCCTTCGCTTTCACTATTGGAAGTATGCCTACACGTAAAATATTTTGGAAATTAGAAAAACTGCAGCATACCTCTCCTGTGTCCAAAGAGCAATGCCTTGGAATTGGCAAGCTCAAGACTAATTATAAGGAAAATTGCGACTACCTCAAGATTTCTGGTAGTGACAATGTTCAGGCAATTGAAGAATATCAAAAGTGGCGGGAGCGTTCCAACTCTGCATGCAACCAAAGCGAGCCCAGAAAGAAGAAAATTGTACAGTGAATGGACAAATTCAGCACCCAGCCGAGGCAGATTACAGGACGCTCGCTTGCCGTGATGGCCATTTGTCAGGAATCTAGTGAGACTCGTATATAGACCAGAACGAGACTGGGGTTCTACGGTACAGACAGTAGGGTATAAATACGAAAGGTAGGGAGGCGGACTATGGTGGATGACTATGAAGGGTAAGAGTGAGGCTAACAGAAGGGGGTGAACGGGGAAGGATAGGGATGACAAGAGTAAGATGAGTGAGGAATACGGATGACAAGCGGTGATATCGTAACAGCCAGCATTAGAGATGTCTGCTCAGCTCGAGAACGCTTAACAGAGGTCTAAGCAAGTCTAAATTATGAACGAACCAACTGCCAACTGGTAGCGATGTACGGATTTTAATGAATATTTCTGTTTTTTTCTGGTTCTGGCTTTGGTAAGGTTCGAACAATAAACATGATAAGATTCGACTCGAAATGAGATAACGAGCTGTTTGCTTTAGGCTCCTACCTCACGGAGAGGTTGGCCCAACCTGGACGATATCAAGTTCAGTGGGTAGTCATTATATTCTCGCGGAATCGTAGTATGAACCGAGTACGCTCATATTGATCGTGTCACTACTGCGGAGGCAAACTGGATACACAAGCGTCTTTGTATGTCTCCGGCAGTCACTCAGAAAAACTCAGCTTGGTGAATGTGGTTTTTGGTTTGACAGCAACGCGTTCATTGGCGATTGACAGACCCGTAATATTGCTCCCCCAAGCAGGGACAGAGAGAAGCGGTTCCATAAATTCTACATGATAGGGCCCAATACTATCACCAGCTCGAAACCATCGACGGGTTGGAGAACAACGCCCGTGGCAGCGACTGTAAGCCAGAGATCCGCTTCAGGTCGTCGCCCAAATGCCAAATGGAGAAGGCGCGACGGCATCAGCCCGTTGTTGGTTTGCTCTGAACCTCCATCTCCTCTCTCCCTTGATGAGAGAATGACCATCCAAACGACCACGGTCAACGTATCAGGTTCGAAGAGAGTCGAGAAGAGCGCTATGGGCAACTCGTTCGGGAAGGGTGGAATGATCAGAGAAGAAGGGCCTGTGACAACGTGAGCGGGGATTGGTTTTCAATTGGCCCACTCGCGAGTCTGGTAATGGCGGCCCCGAAGGAGTCAATATTCAAGATGTCCGTATCGCGGCTCCTTATTCTACTGTTAGTCAATCCTCCCCCTCCCCCTTGTTGATACGCCTGATTCATCGATCTATCTAGGCTCGTTCCCCGCTCCGTCCGCCCCCTCAAACTCAACCCTCCGCATCACCTCATCCAACCCCCCTCTGAAAGCCTCAACAACTGAGGACGCAGCCCTCGCTTGGGCTCTGAGAACGCTCGTGTTGTCCATCGTCGACGTTGTGGGGCCTACCAAGCATGGCCCGAGACCGGAGACTTCCAGTATGCTGCGATTGGATACGAAGGAGGCGTTAGACAGGATGTTCACGGTGCGCTATCTCCCTTTCGCCACTCATTCGTGTCACTCATGGTTTTCCAGAGCTCCAGACCCTCTACGATCTTCTCCTCCTCTTTCCCTCCCCGCAAATCGTTGCTGACGTCGTCCAACCTATCGGCTCAGTCACATGCTCGTCCGTCGTCTTCTCTGTACGAGTCTTATGGCTCTCACCCGAGGAACACCACTAGGCCAGGACGAAGCCCATGAAGGGGGGATGCGAGCTATCACCATCGTCTGGCTTACGTGCATCCAGGAGCGTTGAATTCAGGCACGGTAGCGACGAGCTGTGTGGTCCAGGTGCTCATACCGTTGCTCGAAGACGAATACTAGGGATTTCAAGTTGCAAGACGCCGTTCTACTTGCGATGGGTGTACTGGCGAAGGTGAATGGGCCCGTGGCCTGGGGATANGTGCTGTGTCCGCATGGTATGTTTCTTTACCACCCCTCTTTTCGCACCGGCAAATAGCCATAGGAGAAGTCGTTCCAGAAAGCTTCGCGCTGATGGCAGGACTATGTAGGATCGCTCAGACCCATAGCTAAACATGCTTCTTTTCTTTTTTTCGCTGGTCTCTGATTTTGGACGCTGATTTATTCTCCCCGTTCACAGCTCCCTGTATCGCACCATCAGCGCTCGTACCCACCGACGCCAAATTGGGTAAGGTAGATGTGTAGCTCGCTGCGTGTCTGTGGTACGTCCTCTTCTCCGTCCTTATCCCTGATATTCTAGCTCATCCCTCCCCTTTTCTCCCCAGCCCTCCTCCAGCATTTAAACACACGTCGGTGCCCCTTGGAACATTAATTCGATGACTTGAATCGTGGCCATCATCGTCGTCGTTGCCCTTATCAGCCTCACGAGTCCATCAACATTGGTTTTCAGTACTGTCAACTCACATCTATGCGCACAGCCATGAATGGCTATCTCCGAATTCAGCACAACCCAGTACGACGCACATCATATACAGAATCTTGTCCACTCAGCTTGGCTTACCTTCCTCCTCAAACAGTACTGCGAGCTTGAATTGCGGTCGGGGCGATGGTGCATATGGTGGATCGGATCGTTGGAGCCTGGTTTGGGGATGTTGAGAGGTGGTCGAAGGCTTTTTTGTGTGGGTATTTTCTGATCTCGTTTTTCGTTCTCCTTTTCGCCTCTCTGTATCCTACCTTTCCTTCTCTTGCCACATCTCGAGTATTCCCCCGTATCTGCCTTCGAACACGTTACCTTTTTGCCAATATAACATCTACCTCCCTCTGTTTCGAACAGACATGGCTTGGCGAATTCATGAGCAAGTATGTGTTCCAGATATGGTTTGGCAGCGGAAAGATCACCGTCATCGACGGTGCGTCAAAATTTGCCTTCGGAAAGAGTGTGCGAGTTTGTCGAGGGCTACATAAGTTTCACTGATGGAATTGGATTCGAGGGAGACGCAATTAGATATTCAGAGTACGAGAGAATGAAAGTAAAGGTACGCACATCTTCAACCTCCCACTGTCCTACACAGTCTGCCCACGCGTTCATCTCCAGCGTGCTCTGTTGGGAGAGAACAGCGCATCCGCCTGGACTTTTTATACCGTCTGTGTAGATGTCCATTGGATGTTTGAGAGACTCGGCTTCCCATCCAAAGACGCAGTCCACATGTTGTCCGTGTTCTGTCCTATCTCAGTTCGAAACAGGGCTTTTGTTAAACCTTGGAATGAATCGGAGAACGAGGCTGAGAAGCCGTCTCATTCAGTGTCTGAATTATCCACGCTGTGTCCAACAATCCAGCATAGGCACCCGACCGCGTATTCGTCGCATGAGTGAGTGGATTTCTCTCTAACAAATGCGCTACTCATCGAAACGAAGTCGCCTTTCGTTTGATTTTGTAATGCAGGTTCTGGAGCTGTGGCTATAATACGACACTCAAACGGCCTCATAGGTCGCGAACTATCATTCACTCCGACTCCACGCAAGCACGCTTTTTTGACTTGGCGACGTCGGCAAGCATCTAGGAGTATGATTCTAATTCAATCGATCATTCGTTAGTACATCTTCATTGATGCTCGTTGCATTGATATCGTTGAGAGCGCGAAGCGATTCCTACTCCCACCCAATGCTTTCCTAATTTATGTCGAAAGGTAATAGAACGAGGCATAACGTACTACGTGGAGAACACACCGAGAGCTAGTAAATAAATACAGAGAGGAAGCATGGACACAGACGGGATGTAAATAGCTACGTGTATGAGTCAAAGGGCTGAGAACCGAGAGCAATAGTTTAACTATGATTACGAGAACGAAATAAAATGAAGGATGAAGGCGAATGTAAACAACGGGGTGAACGATGCATAAATCAGAAGCCGAAATGTACATATGGGATCCAAGCAAGTAAAGACTTTTCGGAATTATCAAGTCTCTGCCTCAGTTGCTGTATGGCGTGGTGCAGAGCGTAGGCAGACTTCGATCCGTCAAATCCGCTGCCGTCAGCTTTGACTCTCCGGGCCAAGAGGTAATCGTAGAAATCCGTCGCAACGTCTGGCGCATGGTTATCTCCAATAGCCCACATYGTAGCCACCACTCTACGGTATCCGGCCGCAAGCATCCCAGCGGCCAAATGAACCACTTCCTCGGAAAGCTCTTCCTTGCCAGTGCTAGTTTGACAAGCTGAGAGGAAAGCGAGATCGGCGTTCTTGAGATTCTTCCGAATGATTGTTGAGAGCTCCAGGGGACCGTCATGGAATCGGAATCGACTTTGAAGTGGATCGTTTTGATCTTGCGATGCATGGCAGGCCAGGTGGATACTACTGAACCTTTCCATGTGCTCAAGGGCCGTGTCAATGGTAACATCGTTCCCTTTGAGGTTGAGTACTCGGACTCCATGTTCAACTGCCTTAGCGTGGATCAACCTGACCTCCTTTGTTGTTCCGAATATTTTGGGAAGGTTAGGTACCTCTGGTTGGCTTGTGAGGAATAGTCCAGAGACATCCCGGTCAATCGGCTGATCATTCTTGACTCGATCGGCGAGGAGAGTGACGGATGGAGTGTATGACGAGACAGCGTAATTGAGGATGTTGTCGGAGTCTTTGCCTCTGTATATCCCAGCTGCGTGCAGAGGAAGGAAGGACACGGGTCCTGTTGGGCACCACCAGATCCTTGGGAATTCCGTTTTGGATGACGATTCTAACCTCTTTTACAGGGGATCAGAATAAAGAAACAATATCGAATAAGATTCACCCACTGAGAAGCCTAGAGCATCTAATATTGGCTTGACTACTTCCTTCCACAGAGCCCCAAGGATATTGCGAACAACAACTCCATCACGCAGTGGATTATCGATGCATGGTCGCGCGGCTCTCCCTGTCAGTCCATTGCTTGTATCCTCTTCATCGTCCATAACCACCTCGACTGTACGCATACGCAACTCCTTCTGCACTAAAAGGGCGCTCAGAGCATTGGAATACGTTTTAGCCTTCTTCTGGGTGAAATTGAGTAGTGGGATATGGAAAGGTTTATCGAGTCCAGCTATGAGCGCAATGGCATCACAGCGGTCTTCATGAACATTGATGACGACGATGGGTCCGGAGTCTGGGAGATGTCGAAGTAGTGTGGAGCATGGGGACGGCTGGAGGAAGTTCTCATAGCCTGGAATGGTGCTCCTCACGGTGTTGAGCAGTTCTTTCCACTCGGTTGCAAGCTCCAAATGCGCTCGTGCATCATCCTCTGCTGAGATTTTTTCCGATGTGGACATGTCGATGTGGAAGCCCTGACGCGAACCAGCATTTTCCAGCTGCCTCGATACATATAAAGCACGTTGTGCAAGGCCTTCATTGTGTGTGCGAAGACCAGCAAGCTGTGTCCGCAGATTGCTCAGTTGGGTCCAAACGAGGCAGCGACCCTGTTCGAGCCACTCCAAAGCTTTGTCAGCCCTCCCAAGTGAACACCCGGCGGCGGCAGCCATGCCAGGTAGGTCAGAAATATCCTGAAGTAGCGTGTGACGATGTTGCACAGTGTGGTCAAGACTTGCAATCAGAGGAATAAGCTGAACAGCCGTATCAAAGGCAGTGAGGATCTGTGGCGGATGCCGATGAAGTGTGTAGCACAGTTGAGCCAAACCTTTGGCTGCCCTGAATCTGTCTGATGGGACGCCATAACCACAGGTTGCTGCAGACATGAGGTGGGCAATAGCTGTGTTCAAGTCATCAGAACTCCCTGTCAAAGTTGAGCTTTTCAACAACGAAGATCCATGATCCGTGAGCCTGATCGGCAGGGATGGATGACCAGCAGGAGTCAGGTCAATAGCTCGATGCGTTGCTGAAATTGATTCCGCAAGGTCGGGGAGGGCATCTGTGCGGTCAAAGCGAGACAGGAGGAGGAGTCCAAGGTTGCTCAGCAGATCACGGAGGTTTGGATGGCCAGCGGGAGTCAGCTTGACTGCTCGTCGTATTGCTGTGATTGATTCAGAAAGGTCGGAGAGGTCACCTGTGCGCTTAAAGCGACCTCCGAGCGAGCTTCCAAGGTTGTTGAGGAATGCAGACAGTTTCGGATGACCTGCGGGAGTGAGCTCGACTGCTCGTCGTGCTGCCGTGATTGATTTAGCGAGGTCAGGGAGGGCGCCTGTGTGCTCAAAGCGACGCCAGAGACAGATTCCAAGGCTGTCCAGCCTACCAGGGAGATCTGGATGACCGGCAGGAGTCAGCTCGACCGCTCGACGTCCCGCTGAAATTGATTCAGAAAGGTCGGAGAGGGCATTTGTGCGCTCAAAGCGATCTGCGAGCGAGCTTCCAAAGCTGCTGAGGAATGTAGGCAGTGTCGGATGACCTGGGGGAGTCAGCTCGACTGCTCGTCGTGCTACCGTGATTGATTCAGCGAGGTCGGAGAGGGCATCAATGCGCTTAAAGCGATACTTGAGCCAGATTCCAAGGTTGTTCAGCCTTATAGGGAGGTCTGGATGACCAGCRGGAGTCAGCTCGACCGCTCGACGTCCTGCTGAAATCGATTCAGAAATGTCGGAGAGGTCATTTGTGCGCACAAAGCGTTGTACGAGTCTGCTTCCGAGGTTCCTGAGCATATCAGACAGATTTGGATGACCTGCGGGAGTCAACTCGACTGCTCGTCGTGTTGCCGTAATTGATTCAGCGAGGTCGGAGAGGGCATCTGTGCGCTTAAAGCGACTGTAGAGCAAGGCTCCAAGGTTGCTCAGCCACATAAGAAGGTCTGGATCACCGGCAGGGGTCAGCTCGATCGCTCGATGTGCTGCTGAGATCGATTCAGCAATGTCAGAGAGAGCACCTGTGCGCTCAAATCGAAGTTTGAACCAGGCTGCAAGGTAGTTGAGCATGAGAGGCAGGTTCGGATCGCCCGCAGAAGTCAGTTCGACCGCTCGACGTCCTGCTGAAATCGATTCAGAAAGGTCGGAGAGGTCATCTGTGCGCTCAAGGGGTTGTGCGAGCRASCTTSCAAGGTTGCTGAGCATATCAGACAGATTCGGATGMCCTGCGGGAGTCAGCTCGACTGCTCGTCGTGTTGCCGYAATTGATTCAGCGAGGTCGGAGAGGRCATSTGTGCGCTYRAAGCGACTRCRGAGCCAGRCTCCAAGGTTGTTCAGCTGACNCAGGGAAGTCTGGATGACGAACAGGNAGTCAGCTCGACCCCTCGACGTGCCGCTGAAATCGATTCAAAAAGGTCGGTGAGGGCATCTGTGTGCTGAAAGCGTCTTGCGAGCGAGGTTGCAAGGTTGCTGAGCATTCCAGACAGATTCGGATGACCTGCGGGAGTCAGCTCGACTGCTCGTCGTGTTGCCATAATTGATTCAGCGAGGTCGGAGAGGACATGTGTGCGCTCGAAGCGACTGCAGAGCGAGACTCCAAGGTTGCCCAGCAAACTAGGGAGGTTTGGACGACCGGCAGGAGTCAGTTCGACCGCTCTTCGTGCTGTTGAAACTGATTCAGAAATGTCGGAGAGGGTCCCTGTACGCTCAAAGCGATTCAATAAAAGAACTACAAGTCTGGTCAGCCTCTCGTGGAGAAGTGAATCACCAGCAGGAGTGAGCTCGACTGCTCTTTGTGTTGCCAAAATTGATTCAGTGATGTCGGAGAGGGCGCCGGAACGTTCAAACCTCTCTTCGAAAACGGCTCCAAGGGTATCGAGCGACTCAAGGGGGCTTGCTACTTCCGGTGGTACGCATGAATAGAACTCTCCCAAGCTGCACTTTGAAAAATGGCTCACCCTCCACAGTAGGCTCGCAAACTATTTCGCATATATCCCACGATATCGACAGGCATAGCCTTTCGTCACCCGTCTCCACTTTCCGGATATGACCTGTTATTCTCCTTGATCAGTACAAATGCATTGGGGTCAAACCACCGGTGTTCTTACCACATTCTGAGTCAATCGCTCCGGTTTGCAAGTTGAAGTAGTCCAAGTGCGTGAACCCTACGTCCCAGCCTTCCTTGGACCTGGTGATGATTTCGATTCCTTTCACACATTTCGGGCTTGGATCCATCAGCTCGTATTGAGAGTTGAAAATATATCAATGAACACTCACAGCTCTATGGAAGCTTCGACTTTCCATTGCCCACGAGATGCTTTGACAAGTGGAAAGGATTTGCCGTCCGGCGCATCCGTGAGACCAAATATCACAAGTTCGGTCATATCCAAAGAGCTATGATCACCATTGGCGGCGTCATCTGTGTGGTCGACAGAAATATCTAAAGAAACAATGGAAATGCATACTGCAAAGATATATTCATCAAAGGATCATCCATACCTGTCAAATAAAATTGACTTGAAGACGCGTGTTACGGCGGTGTCGTCTCTCAAAGATATCTAACTTACCTTTTGGCATCTTGATCGGTAAAGAAAGAGCTATTGGCATTGCATTCAGGATCGGGTATTCGAGATTGACAGTACAAACATACCTATGGACATTCATTGTGCTTTAGTTTGAAGTCTTGAACCGAGGAAACTGGGGATTTGCTTGGTGAAGGGTGTAGATGGTGAATGAGCTGACGCTTTTATACAGGGAATAGCAAGCCAGGAGCTCATGCACTGCACATCATCTGTACAGTGTCATCGCATGAACGGTCGCACAGCATGAATATAATACACGAACGTGCCGGTGCTACTAGTATGCATGAATCACAGCATCGAGGTATCTGTCATTTGCCTTCTACAGCGACGAATATGTAGATCGGAGCCCGGAGACAGCTGAGAGACTCGTATTTCATGTGCGCACATTTACTACGACGCCCAAGAACCGTATCTCGTGGTCGTGCACAGAGCCGGGAGGAGCACCAACCCACGGGATAGCGGCCACTGAGTCCACAGTTGGCTATTCTGCGATTCGTGCTAGAGCCCTTTTCCAGCCCGTGCTGTAACAGCTTCAAAATCTAGATCCAGTGAAGCTGCTCTTCGAGCTGTATCATGTACTCCTACACCAATTTCCGCGTCGCGTCATATTGACTTTCATTTCCGTAGTGTCGAGTCGTGCCGTCTTCGTTCTCACTGTCATCGCAGTCCTTGGATCCTTTTGCTGTTGAACGAAGATGAAGGTTCATCTCACAGGACTTGGAATTACAGCTGTTTAGGAATCGATAGACCCGTTTTCTTACAGCTGTTTAGGAATCGATAGACCTGTTTGAGTGTATACTGCTCGGTTCATGGCCGCTTGTTCGAGCAGCGGGCGAAGCTTGGCTCCGATCAATGATGGCAATTACCGATTCGGTCGGAGACTGTCCCGTCAGTCGTCCAATCACCTCTCGGATCACTGTTCACCACGCAGACCGTCCACGTTAACTGAAGGCGCAGTAGTACTCAGCCATCCGCCTCCCCGCAGTGAATGGGGTCCCACGCGCAGGCAAACCGCCGTTCATCTCCGACTCGGTCTCCTTCGGACTGCGTGGCATACAGAGAAGCATCCTCGGCAACGTCTCGACCGCAGCAACCACATCTGTGGTCCTGGCCCTATGACTGGTGCCCTCCAGCAAATCCGAATGAAGAGCGTATATTACAGGGGGGAGAAGACGATGTCACGTTCATCGAAAGGCTGCAATTCGCCGAAACCAACGAAATGTCATGTTCAAGGGTCCTTCGCTTCACGCCCTCGAGCTTTGGATACAGGGGTTGACCGGTCCTTTGAACGCCATCACTCCTTTAAACAGTGGCCATTATCCATGCTCAGCTCGTCAAAACAGCCGGTTTTTTGGTACTACAATTTTATTTGATACCTCATCTACCACAAATAAGAGCCAGAGAGCCACTTACAGTTCTCGTCAACATGTAGGCACCAGATCATTGCTGATTTGGAGGAAATCTCAGCTGGGCTGAGGTGACTATCGTGGCATTTTCAGATATTTCAAAGGAGGATCCCATCTATTTTGAGGCCTAGACATACACATGGACTATGTTAAAGTATTCAGCATATCAGTTCGAGAGCACAGTACCCTAATGGTGCTTGAATCAATCCGGGGGGTGTGGTTCATGAGCGTGACAACTGGACTGTTGCGTGCATGAAATCTAGTATTCAAATCTTGGATTCCACTAGCAACTGATGTTACGCAATATAAGTGGTTTCTAGTATGTCACACCCATCAGCCGCGGGTCACACTGTTCAGAGGGACCGTTTTGAGCAAAACTCGACATGCGGTCATTCAGGCCAACTTTATGGAAAGGATATGCAGCTTCCCATGTCCAATTTTTTATATAGAGCCGCTGAGATAGCCTGTTCCATGATTATAACCTTATATTTCCAGCAAGCTCGAAGAATAAAATTTAAAAAAGCCAAAGGTGATTAGCTGTTTAACGGACTGGTCAACCCCTGTATGCGCCTTCCGCTAGTGTTGCCACAGGTTGGGCTGGGTCAAGTTGGGTCGGGTTCAATTGGGTTCACTGGATTTTGGGTTGGGTCGCTGACCCAACCCAATTAAAATCGGGGCGNAACCCAAACCCAACCTGCCCAACCCGGCTAACCCAATTGAACCTGATGGCAAGCTCCATATTTGGCGGCCCCTCGACAACAAC